>JAFMOD010000419.1:843091-878587 GCA_019802435.1 Corydoras maculifer | reverse complement strand
GCGCCAATCCATCGCTGGGCAAACACTCACTCACACAGACACACTCTAAATGGGGCAATTTTTGAGAATTCAATTAACTTGATCCATGTTTTTGGACTGTGGGAGGAAACCGGAGAACCCGGAGGAAACCCACGCAGACACGGGGAGAACATGGAAACTCCACCCAGATGGGGATTCGAACCGGGAATCCCTAGCGCTGAGAGGCGAATGTGCTAACCACTAAGCCACCGTGCCGCCCCAGAACCTGTTATATCCACATATTTTGTAAAAAATAAAAAGTAAATAGTTTAAGCCTGTAAATAAATTCATGGTGGCATTTGCATTAAAAAGCTGTTTTGTGCATAAAGCCTATTCTTGTATAGTTGTTTCTTTTCATTAACAGTGGTTTGATTCTCATTCTCTCTTTCTTCCCCTTTAAATCTCAACTTGGCGTAATGCAGGGTGTGTCAGCACTTTGACAGGAAAATCAGACTGAAGTCACATGCACCGGCTGGTATGCAAACTGTTTCCCCAAAGATAGTGACTGAATGATAACCTGTGTAGTAAAGTTCATTCAAACATTTTAGCATTTAGTAGAATTACATGAAAAATGTTGCCAATTATGTTTTGATCTTGTGTTGCAGCCAGTGGGCCAAAAATAATTTAACAAAATATGTGAACACTGATAAAGAAATCATACTATATGTAAACAGTCAACATATAAAAAGACCTACAGCTGTCTAATGTCTAAATCATTTGTTGCACTTAAATTTTAGTTATTGATCTCTATTAAGTCTTGCCAGCCTTTGTAGCCTTGCCAGCAAAAAGTGCATGTTTAAACTTACATACAGTACATTTCCATGAATTCTTACCCTAATTTGTTCTGTTATTTGCCGAAATATCATTTACATGAGAAATCTGGCTGCTTGTTGGTTTAATCATTCATGTATTAATTTTCTAATCAGTTGTTCACAAGTCCTAAAGAGCAAGTATCTTACGGTAAAAGTGAGGAATGTCTGAGAAGCGCGCAATAGTTAATTGAAGTCTGGCACATGGATAAACACACTTACACTCACATTTCCCTACCCCACCTGTCAGCAGTGGGGATCCAGGTTCGAATTTCGATCTGAGGATTCTCCCACTGTCTTTATAGGCTTTCTCCAGGTGCTCTTATTTTCTTCCACAGTCCAAAAACATGGATTTCATTTGAATTGGCTGCTCTTAATTGCCCCTATATAGTGTGTGAGTGTGAGTGTAAGTGAACATGTGCTCAGTGATGGAGTTGCGCTCTGTCCTGGATGAATCTGCCCAGCGCCCAAAAACATTCTCCCCTGGATCGGCATTGGGAAGCCCCCTAACACCCTAGTATAGGGTATCTTCTGATTAAGCAGAAGATAATAAAAGTTTACCTGACTTAAATGTCATGGGCTATTCAAGGAAACTTTATCAGACAAAGAAAGAACATTTAAATTACATAACACACAAAGTGGTCCCAGGTTGCACTGAAAATCCTATCTAGGCCTTTGCTATATATCGAAGATACAACTGCTGAGGCAATGTGTCTGTCTGATTTAACCTTTAACAATGTATTTTAGGAGGCGGCTTTATTATTGACTGTCTAAAATTGTATTGATTATATAGCCAAAAACATTTTAAAATGTCGAGTTTAAAATAACAATATCCCATTTCAATGTGGATGTTTGGAACGATAACATAGCATCAAAAGAAAGTACTACATTAACGCACAAGTACCTTAATATATCATTTAAGTACAGTACATTGAGTAAATAAATGTAAATTGTTAATTTCCACCATAATTCGGGACTAACGTCACAGTCCCGACTGAGGTCCATGTTTTAAAGCGACACACAAGCCGTTTATACGCTACAGTGGAAAGTTAAGCTATAATCAAATACTTTGCTGAAAAAAATTCTGTACGCAAACAATCTTTACCTTTGTTTGTGAAGTCGCGTGATCTGTTTTCCCTTTCGAAGCTCCACTCACAGTAAGTTAAGAGGGAACCCTCTTTTCTTTTCAGTGTTGAAGTACAGACCTCCTCACAGCCGTTCAGACTAATCCTTCAGATCAAGACTTCACCTCCCATTTCTTGTCCTTCTCTAACAGAAACTCATCAATAAAATATCGCTTCATCCTCGTTCAATATGTTTACTATAAATCACCTAAATGTAAATAACGCCATGTAAGAGGTTAATATTTAGATTAATGCCATATGTCTGAGGTCACAGTTCGGAGCTGTAAGCGTCTCATCTGTACATGCTTATGAAACAAAGTTTAGTGAATCACTGGCGCCCTCTGCTGACATTTTTGCTTTAGTTCAATTGAAGGTTTTCACTACTGCATTTAAACTTTTAAGCAGTCTGTCTGTGGCGGCACGGTGGCTTATAGGATAGGACGTCCACTTGGGTGGAGTTCTCCCCGTGAGTTTCCTCTGGATTCTCTGATTTCCTCCCACAATCCAAAAACATGGCTTTAAGGTCAATTCATTCATTTATTCATTATCTCCCGCTTTATCCTCTAGTAGGGTCGCAGTGGGGTTCCTCATGCCCATCCAGAGGAGAACATTTCAGGCACTGGGCAGATAGACCCAGGACAGGGCGCCAATCCATCGCTGGGCACACACTCACTCACACACACACACACTATATGGGGCAATTTGGAGAATTCAATTGACTTGATCCATGTTTTTGGACTGTGGGAGGAAACCGGAGAACCCGGAGGAAACCCAGGCTGACACGGGGAGAACATGGAAACTCCACCCAGATAGGGATTCGAACCGGGAATCCCTAGCGCTGAGAGGCGAACGTGCTAACCACTAAGCCAGCTTTAAGGTGAATTGAATGCACTAATTTGCCCTATATATAGAGTGTGTTTGTGTGTGTCTGTGTAAATGGTCAATGTTTCCAGTGATAAATGCTCTCCTCTGGATGGGCCTATCCTCGTGCCACAGCAATGTTTACTTTAAAAAACGCACAATATTACGTCACGGAAGACCAGTTTATTAATAATTTTGTTTTCATTGAATGCACTTATGTGTCAAACCTTGTTTTTTCCATTTTAGTGTTTTTGTAACCATTTACAAAAACAATAAGAAACTTGAGGTTGTGCATTATTGTGAATAAATCACTAACAACACCTCTTTCCCATGATTTGATCACAATAATTTTTTTTCCATGATCACAATAATGCATGCCCATTGTCTTTCTGGTAGATTTTGAGCCAGCTTGCAGTAGAAGACAATTGGCATTGATTCTGAATTTCCTATCTTCGCATTTATTAAGTTTTGCATTAGATTTGTTTATGTATGTCTGTGATTGATACTGTTCAGTGAGAAAAAACAAAATAATTACACCCTCAAAAGATATTTTCCACACATTTTTTAACAAGATTTATTCATTATATACTCTTGTCTAGGTACAGTAAATGTGGTAAATGCAAATGTGATATAATTTTTAATCTGAATGACTGAAAGAACAAAGTGAAGTGGAACATTTATTTTACAGAACTAGATAGTGTATATTGTTTTATATTTTATGAAGCTAGATATTTGTAAATGCTTACATTTATATATCATTTCAACAAAAAATACATGATTATAGGTATACCATGTCTAAATCATTGTGACTTTTATGATTTTATATCTCTGTTGTCAAAAGTGTTTAATCTTTAAATCATTGTCTCTAGAAATTATGGGCTGCTATCTGCCTAAAACCACAGTTTCACAGAAAAGCATATAATCACTGCATTATGTGCTAAATGCCAATGCTTCTTTATACTAAGTGAAGCTTAAGTGATTATTTACTTGTGTTTATGATACTTATTGGTCACTCAAAGTTTATCGTAATTTTGAATTATTATTATTAATATAATAATTATTATTAAGTATTTATATTTTGTTTCTTTAATAAATATCACACTGTGTTAGGAATACTAATCAGAACATACAATGAATATAAAGGCTTTCATGACAGTAATAACAATATATGTATAAACAGATTTTTACAAACCTATGATTCATTTTGCCCTATGCAAATTCTGAATTTGCAATTGCGAGATCATGCTGTTTAATACAGTCTAAAGAAAAAGCAATAAAACAAGTCAGCTACATATATTCATTTTCCTGCATTCTCATCTGTAGGTGAATCTGCATGCCTTAATGATTGTTCTGTGGTTTTTGTGATTGTTTTACTCGACTCTACTCCTTCAAAAAATTTGATTTTTTCAGCATGTACTGTGTCTCTAAGCTTCTGAATTGATGATGCTGTGTAAGCTGAACCAGGTTCTGTTAACTTTCCCTCAAAAACTTCTATCTTTTGTGTAACAGTTAAAGTTTCTTTGTCATCACCAAATATTTCCTTCATAACATGTTTCTCTACTAAAGTATGTTCTTTTTGAATTATTGTTCTCTCTACTGATACAGTGTCAGCTACTCTTTCTGAAGTCAAGGATTGAATATCATGTCTAGCCACATTAGTAAATACTTGAGTATGTTGTTTGTCTGATAGAATTTGCACATTTGGCACAATTATTTTACTTTCTTTTGGTGTTTTTTTTAAAGTATCAGCTGAAGCAGAGGATGTTTCTGAAGAAAATGGAAGAATGACTTTTTCTGGATGATTAGGTTCTATGAAAATTAGTTCAGATTTTGCTGCTGATGTAATAACATCATTATGTATATCAGGTAATTCCATGGTTGTAGCAGGATCAGAATATTTAACCCTGACTTTTGTTGGACTATTTAGCGACACAGAAATTTGTTCGGTTGTTGGTGCAGAACTTAAATCTGCAAATGCATCCGATGACCTTATTGATAGAGTTGGGCTGTCCTCTTCAACATCTCTTATAGAACTATTCCCAGTCTCTTTGGCATGTTTGTCTTCCACTGGACTCTTTTCAGCTTGCATAAGTGGTTGCGAAGTTTCCATTACAGTATCTTTAGTTGACTTTTTTGGAGAGGAAAACTTAGGAAATCTGAACCAGCCACTTTTTTCAGCTTGTGTTTCTATTTGCTCATCTTCTGTCTTGGTCTCGTTTTGTGTTTTTTTCTTTTCATCGTTGACATCTGAATCAATTATTGTACTATTTCCATCTAAAGATTGACTAACTCCTAGTTTGGGGAGTCTAAATGTAAGCATAGACTTTCCTTGACCTTCTCTTTCCTTCTCATTTGATGTATATTCTGCTGATGTCTCAGTTTTAATTCCAAAGTAATGCTCTGAATTCAGAGAGGCATGTTTTTCTTTTTTGGCTTCATCAAGTTCATCTAATCTGGGTACATTATATTCAACATCAAAGGTTCTTAAAACAGCATCCAATGTGTAACCTTTTTGCTTTGGTTCTAAAGTGGCATTTTTAACATTTGAGGTTTGATTTTGATTTCCATATTGAGATTTAAATACACTGTCCTTTTCTATTTCTGTCATGTACTCTTTACATATTTGTGCATCTGCTATTTGTAAATCACTGTTTTCAATGTCTATGTCCACAGTCTGTTCCAGTTTATCTTCTTGATTTTCTGTTATTGTAATGTTTGGGGGGTCCGTACTCAATTTTAATTTCGAATCAGAAAGCTTTATTTCAGGTGACTTGAGACTCACCTCCACAGAAGTCATATCTACTGTCTCTTTTGAAACTTTGCCTCCGAATTTTGGAAGTTTAATCGAAGGGAGTTTGAATTTTGTTGGAGAGCCAAACTTTGAAGTCTTTTTGCCACTAGGGTTTGGATACTGCCCCTCTTCTTCTACACTTTTCTCTAGCAAGTTGCCATCATTTGAGAGAGTCCCACTAGCTTTTGGTAACTTAGAAAGCTCAGTCTTTGAAAATGACAGATCCGACATAGATTTGGCCTCTTTGTCAGAATGCACAGTATTAACTGATTGTGGCTCAGTCGAGGGTTGTAAATTTGCATCTGGGATACTAATTTCTGGGTCTGTAATAAGTGTGGCTTCCTTTGAGACCTCTGATGGCATCTTTGAAAAATTTTCTCCAAATTGTGGAAGATTGATGGAGGGAACTTTAAACTTATTTGAAGAACCAAACATTGTTGGTTCTTTTTGTCCAGCATCAATTACTGAAATATTAGTACCTTTATCTAACTCTTCACTTTCCTCTTTTAAGGGAACATTGACATTTGATACACTTTCATCAGTTCCTAAATTCTTCATTCCTAAAGAGGAGAACCCAAGTTTGGGAAATGAAAAGCCTGGTCTTTTTGATTTTACATCTGCACTTTTACAAAGAACATCTGATTCATCTATTTTAACTTCAAATGTCACATCTTGCATTTTATTGCCGGGTGGGTGCACGTCTATATTTTCCTTTGGAAATGGTATACCAGTTGCTGAGTCTGAAACTACAGTTACATTTGGTTTTTTGATATCTAAATGGCTGATGTCAAATTTGGGCATTGTGAAATTAACTTCTTGAGTTTCAGTTTGAACAACATCTTTATCTTCCAAAGTCGGAGGCTCCAATTCTTGATTTACTTCATATGTTTTTATCCTGCTGGATTCTGGCTTGGCTGACAATCTTATCTCTAAATCTGAAAGATTTTTTTCAGGCTCCTTAATATTCACATCCACCTTAGATACATCTACTGTTACCTTTGGGCCTTTAGCTCCAAATTTTGGAAAGGTGATTGAGGGAATTTTAAATTTGGTTGGAGAACCAAACTTTGTTTGGTCCCTTTGCTTAGGTTCTTGTTCAGTTAATTCAGAATTTGCATCTGACATTGGCATATGTAATTCAACCTCATGGGAAACCATTTTTGATTTTTCCTTTGGTACCAAAATGTCTGTCTCCTCTTTCTTTAAGATAATATCATTTTTTTGTCCCTTCATCTCAGGAAGGCTAATTTCAAATTTTGGTAGTTTGAACTTACTTGTCTGACCCTCAGTTTGGTCATTCCCTGACTGGGATGTTTTATAATGGTCTTCATCAGAACTCTTTATATTAACTGTTAATGGCTCACCTGATAAATGCAACTCTGTATCTGGTAGAAGAATTTCAGTTCCCTCAAATTCCTTAACCACACTAGCATGTTCTACTGTTGTTTTTGGAGTTTTAGCGCCAAACTTTGGAATATTGATTGAGGGAAGTTTGAACTTTGTGGGAGAGCTAATCTTTGTTGAGTCCTTGGTTATATAATCATCTTTTGGCACTGTAATTATTGGTCCTTCCATTTCAACACTTCCCACTGCTAAAGTTGTTTCAGCACTGGGCAGATTTACCTCAGACTCTGGATTTTTTGTCTCTGATTTTGTAAAACCAATTCTGGGAAATGAAAAGCCTGGCTTTTTCATTTTAATGTCAAACCCTGTAAAATCTGTTTTGGGTTGGTGTTCCTTCACTTCAGATGCAACAACTTGTTCAGATTCAGAGTGATGTTTTTCCTTTATGTTTGGTAAAGTCATTTCTATTGTTGTTTTCTTTGACCCTAAATCTATTTTTGGTTTTTGCAATTCAGGCAGGCTGATGTCAAATTTGGGGAATGTAAACTTTCTGTCTTCGCCCTCAGTTTGAATTCTCGGTTCTTTAATTTCTATACTCAAATTTTTATCTTCATCATGTTCCTTCATCCCAAGTGATGTTGGCTCAGATGAATATTTTAACTCTGCAACACACCCACTTACTTTAGGCCCAGTGATGCTTGTATCCAGGTCAGAGATTTCTACTGCTGCCTTTGAACCTTTACTTGTACCTTTAAGTCCAAATTTTGGAAGGGTAATTGAGGGCAGTTTAAATTTTGTTGGAGAATCAAATTTAGCATCTTTTGGTGTCATCATTTCTACACTTACTTCTGGTAAAGAGACATCAATGTTGGGCAAATTTACATCAGCTGTAGAGGTTGTCATTTCAGATTTACTCATTTCAGTGCTTGGTAATGTAAGATCAGGTCTCTCCATTTTTACTTCAAGACCTTTAGAAAGTACATCTGACAAGTCTACTTTAACTTTAGCTGTTTCATATTTCATGTTTACATCAGGTAGCTCCATCTCTGCTTTTGGTTGAGTTATTGAAACATCTGCCAGACACAAATCAGCTTCTGGAGCCTTGACATCTGATTTAGAAAATCCAAATTTAGGAAATGAAAAGCTTGGTTTTTGGATTTTTAATTCAAGGCCCGTTAAAGCAGTTTCAGGTGCATCTCGTTTTAGTCTTACTGCTACATCATCATTTTCATCACCATAATCTATTTTTAAGTCTGTCTCTGGTACAGGAATGCTAAATTCCTCTTTCTTTAAACTTACATCTATCTTTGGTCCTTTCACTTCTGACAAGCCGATGCCAAATGCTGGCAAATTAAATGTACTTTCCTTATCCTTAATTTGGACATCCTGCTTTTTTATTTCGGTACTGATTGACTGTGGTACCTTGGCTCCTCTATGTTTCTTAGTTTCCAGTGATGGTGGCTCAGCTGAGTATTTTAACTCTGGCTGACTTACATCAGGTCCCTTACTGTTTACATCTATGTCAGAGATTTCTATTGTTTGCTTTGGACCTTTAAGTCCAAATTTTGGAAGGGCAATTGAGGGCAGTTTAAATTTTGTTGGGGAACTAAATTTAGTGTCTTTTGCTCCTGTCATTTCTACACTTCCTTCTGGTAAAGTCACATCAGTACTGGGCAGAATAATATCAGTGGAGGTTGTCATTTCAGATTTACTCATTTCAGTGGTTGGTAATGTGATATCTGGTCGCTCCATTTTCACTTCAAGAACCGTAGAATGTAGATCTGACATGTCTACTTTTACTTTTGCTGTTACATCTTTTATGTCAACATCATTTGACTCTATCTTTACCTTAGTTTGAGACATAGGAACATCAGCTAGAGACAAATCTGCTTCTGGAGCTTTGGAATCTGATTTAGAAAATCGAAATTTCGGAAATGAAAAGCTTGGCCTTTTGATTTTCACATCAAGGCCTTTTGAACTAGTTTCTGGTAAATCTCCTTTTAGTTCTACTGCTACATCATCCTTTTCATCACCATGATGTACTTTGAACTCTATCTCTTCTATAGGAATGCTAACTTCCTCATTCTTTAAACTCACATCTATCTGTGGTCCTTTTACATCTGGCAAGCTGATGTCAAATGCTGGTAATTTAATCTCACTTTCTTTATTCTTAATTTGGATGTCATGTCCTTTTATTTCTGTACTGAATGACTGTGGCATCTTTGTTTCTCCATGTTTACTAATTTCAATAGATGGTGGCTCAGCTAAGTATTTTAACTCTGGCTGACTTACATCAGGCTCCTTAATGTTTACGTGTACGTCAGAGATTTCTATTGCTGTCTTTGGACCTTTAAGTCCAAATTTTGGAAGGGTAATTGAGGGTAGTTTAAATTTGGTTGGAGAACCAAATTTAGCATCTTTCCGTGTCATCATTTCTACTCTTCCTTCTGGTAAAGTCACATCAACACTGGGCAGAATTATATCACCTGTGGAGGTTGTCATTTCAGATTTACCGATTTCAGTGGTTGGTAATGTGATATCTGGTCGCTCCATTTTCACTTCAAGAACTTTAGAATCTACATCGGACAGGTCTACTTTAACTTTAGCCGTTACATCTTTCATGTTTCCATCAGCTAGCTCCAACTCTGCCTTTGGCTGAGGTATTGAAACCTCTTCTAGAGACAAATCAGCATCCGGAGCTTTGGCATCTGATTTAGAAAATCCAAATTTGGGGAATGAAAAGCCACGCTTTTTGAGTTTCAAGTCAAGGCCCTCTGAACCAGTTTCAGTTGCATCTCCTTTTAGTTCTACTGCTACATCTTCATTTTCATTGCCATAATGTACTTTTAATTCCGTCTCTGGTACAGGAATGCTAACTTCCTTTTTGTTTAAACTTACATCTATCTTTGGTCCTTTCACTTCTGACAAGCTGATGCCAAATTCTGGCAAATTAAACATACTTTCTTTATCCTTAATTTGGATGCCCTGCTTTTTTATTTCGGTACTGATTGACTGTGGTGCCTTGGTTTCTCCATGTTTCTTAGTTTCCATTGAAAGTGGCTCAGCTGAGTATTTTAACTCTGACTTACTTACATCAGGTCCCTTAATGTTTACATCTACATCAGAGAGTTCTACTGTTGTCTTTGGACCTTTAAGTCCAAATTTTGGAAGGGTAATTGAGGGTAGTTTAAATTTGGTTGGAGAACCAAATTTAGCATCTTTCCGTGTCATCATTTCTACACTTCCTTCTGGTAAAGTCACATCAACACTGGGCAGAATTATATCACCTGTAGAGGTTGTCATTTCAGATTGACCCATTTCAGTGGTTGGTAATGTGATATCTGGTCGCTCCATTTTCACTTCAAGAACTTTAGAATCTACATCGGACATGTCTACTTTAACTTTAGCCATTACATCTTTCATGTTAACATTAGGTAGCTCCATCTCTGCCTTTGGCTGAGGTATTGAAACATCTTCTAGAGACAAATCAGCATCCGGAGCCTTGGGATCTGATTTAGAAAATCCAAAATTGGGAATTGAAAAGCTTGGCTTTTTCATTTTCATGTCAATGCTCTTTAAAGCAGTTTCTGGTACATCTCCTTTTAGGTCTACTGCTACATTATCCTCTTCATTACCATGGTGTACTATTAACTCTGTCTCTGGAACAGGAATGTTAACTTCCTCTATCTTTAAACCTTCATCTATCTTTGGTCCTTTTGAAACTGGTAATCTGATGCCAATTGCTGGCAATTTGAACTTACTTTCCTTATATTTCATTTGAATTTCATGATCTTTTATTTTGGTACTGATTGTCTGTGCTACCTTGGTTTCTCCATGTTTCTTAATTTCAAGAGAAGGCGGCTCAGCTGAGTATTTTAACTCTGGCTGACTTACATCAGGGCCCTTAATGTTTACATCTACGTCAGAGATTTCTACTGCTGCCTTTGGACCTTTTAGTCCAAATTTTGGAAGGGTAATTGAGGGCAGTTTAAATTTTGTTGGAGAATCAAATTTAGCATCTTTTGGTGTAATCATTTCTACACTTTCTTCTGGTAAAGTCACATCAACACTGGGCAAAATTACATCAGCTGTGGAGGTTGTCATTTCAGATTTACTAATTTCAGTGCTTGGTAATGTGAGACCAGGTCTCTCCATTTTTACTTTAAGACCTTTAGAATCTACATCTGACAAGTCTACTTTTACTTCAGCCATTACATCTTTCATGTTTACAACAGGTAGCTCCATCTCTGCCTTTGGTTGAGGTACTGGGGTATCTACCAGACACAAATCAGCTTCTGGAGCCTTGGCATCTACAATAGGTTGAGAAACCTCTACCTTTCCTATAGCTACAGTAGGCCTAATCTTTGCTTGTTTTAAACTTAAATCTGTTCCTTGTCCTTCCATTTCAAGAGTGCTATAATCATATTTTGGGAATTTTACGCCAATAATTAGATTTTCAGTTTGTTTATTCAGGTCCTTCATTTCCATGTTTACAGATTTTGCATCTAGGTTTACACCAGTTGCTTTTATATCGACTGACATATCTATTTGTGGTTGTTTTATTTCTGAGTCATCCATTAGTTTTTCTATGTTTGTATTTGGTTCTTTTGCATCTGAACATTCTTTAAGTAATGATTTTACCTCTTTGTCTTTCTCTGAGAAATGTCGCTGTCCATCAAGTAGACATATTTCAGGTTCCTTAACAATTAATTTTCCTTCAAAGGCTTCGAGTTTTGTCTTCGAAACTTTAGATCCAAACTTTGGAAGACTGATTAAAGGAAGTTTAAATTTTGTTGGCGATTCAAACTTTGAATCCTTTGAGTTTAAATCCTTAATGTCTGCATTTGCTTGCTCCAGTTGTATACTTTCTTCTGGTAAAAACACATCATCATTTGGCTCATGCACAGTTTCTGAGATTTTCTTTTCAGATTTAGAAAATCCAACTTTTGGAAATGAAAAGCCCGATTTCTTCATTTTTAGGTCTTCAGATTCTATTTCCGTTAGATTTTCCTTTATTTCACATGTAACATTAAGCATGTGTGTATCAGAAGGATGTACTTCCTTTTCCTGTGGTACAGAAATGTTTGCCTCTGGATTGTTTGTCACCAAGTCTGTTTTCAGACCTTTTACATCAGGTAAGCGTATTTCAAATTTTGGCATTTTGAACCTATTTTCTTGACTCTCAGTTTGTATGCTGTGATCTTTTGATACCTTCATGAGTGCTGAATCTGGCTGACTAAGTTCAGGTCTCTTAACATCTATTTCTACCTCAGGCCCCTCTGCTGCTACCTTTGGGATTTTAGCTCCAAATTTTGGAAAATTGATTGTTGGAAGTTTGAATTTTGTGGGAGAACCAAATATTTTTGAATCATTTTCTACAGGTTGGTCTATTAGAGTAACATTTGCTTCCTCTATTTGTACACTATGTTCTGGTAAAGTCATTTTAACATTTGGGATATTGAGCTCTGTTTCTTGAGCTTTACTTTCTTGTCTAGAAATTCCAAATTTAGGAAATGAAAAGCCTGTTTTTCTATGCTTTACTTCAAGTTGTTTAAATTGTGTGTCAGATAAGTCAGCATGCTCATCAGGTTTGACATCTAATATTACAGCTTTGGGTGAAGAAATTGCCAGAATTTCTGTGTTTTCCTCTATCAAATTATCACTTTCCATTTTTAAAGCACTTGAAGTAACTTTTGACGCCTTCACTGCTGGAAAGCTGAGTTCAAATTTTGGCAGTTTGAATTTTTTCCCTTGTCCTTCATTTTCAGTATCTTTAGTTTTCACATTAAAAGTAACAAAAGGATCTTTGTTTATGTTTGCTTCATTTGCACCTTTATTTTGCAGCTTTGCAGTTTTGTCTTCTAAGATTTTCATTTCTTGCAATACATCAACATTTTCATCTTTAAATCTCTCTGCCATTTTGGGAATTTTTATTTTTTCAGGTTGTTTTTTATCAAGATTGTTATCTAGGTGGCTTTTGCTCCCTTTGGTTATAGAATGTTCCGGTGTTAAATTTGATTTGTATATCTCAGTATCAAGATCTGTTTCAATTGTGATGTTTTTTTCTCCAGCATCTTTATTGGAGAAAACATTTGGCAATTCAATACTGATATCTGGAAACTGAATGTTGTGTTTTGTTACCTCAGTGTTTACATTTTTGGATCTCTTTGGTTTTTTTCCCTTTCCTTTCCATTCTGCATGTTCTTTGGTTGTAAAAATTTTTTTTTCAACATCTGTTTGTGTGACAGTTTCCTGAGACAGTGCAGAAACCTTGTGAAATTCTGTGCCTTGGGCTATTTTAATTTCCACCTTTGGTACATTTTCCTTCTGTATACATTCCATTCCAGGTATTTCAATATCTTCCCGCTTTGGCAGTCGGAATTTTACGTTTTCATTTTCTTCATGATCTTCTATTTTTATTTTATCAGGTTTTTTTGGCTGGTTTTCATACTTTGCCTTCATATAGTCAATTTTGGTCACCATTATGGGTGTTTGCTCATCAATATAAGGTAAATCAACTTTTGGCATCTTTATCACTGCAATATTATCTGCACTATCTGCCATTTCATTTTCAAGCATTTTAGTGCACATCTCTGTACTTGTAATAGAAATTTTATGTGGTGATACCTTAGGCGTTAAATTAGTCTTTTCTGCTTTTAATTCCATAATTTTGATTTCCCTTTGTACAAGAACACCGGTAATGTCACCTTCAGGTAGTTTAAAAGCTGGAAATTTTGAAACTGCCTTTTTGACATCCTCAACATTAAACTCTTCTGTTTGTGAATTTTGAAATTCTCCTTCATTACTAAGGTTAATTATCTTTTCAATTTTCTGTACTTTTATCTCAGATTTCCTAAGACTTTGCTTTGATTCTTTATCTTCCATACCAGGTATCTCAAGGTCTTCACGTTTTGGGAGTGGGGTTTTAATTCTCTCTACTTCTGTGACTTTAAGAGGTTTTTGAATAACTGATCCAGAGAGAGCAAGCTCCACTTTTGGCAATTTAAACTTCGACTCTGCTCTTTTCTTTAGATCTGTTAACATATCATCATCTGGTTTTGTTGTTGGTTTACATGGTTTTATTTCTATTTGTGTGTCATCTGTAGATACGACACATATTTTATTCTCTTTTGGTTTGGAGATAACAGCATTTGTGATACTCTGCTTGTTTGTATCACTGAGAACTTTATGCAAATGCTCCTCCTGTGCGATCTGAGATGTATCTGGTGAAATGAACTGAAGCCCATTTAACGTATTTGCAAACTCTGCCTTTGATGTGGCTATCTCTGCCAATGGTCCTCTGGTTCGAATTCCATAACTATCATTTTCTAGTGTAGTTCTATATTTCCACTGCTTTTCACCGATAGGTTTTGGAGATTTTTTGTCAACATCAGAAACATTACCTGGACTTGCTATGAAAACTGTCCCTGGTATAGATTTTATATCTTTTTCTAAATTATCTTTGCCATATCCCTGTATGTTGCTATCCTCATCTAATTCAGAACTATGTACCACTGACGCAGGCATGACTTGAGTCAGGCTGTATGGTCTGATTTCAGATTTCTCCATCTGAGCTTTAAGTTGCATTTCTAAATTCTCTGCCTTTCCTTCTGCTAAAGCCAATGGGACAGTTGTGGTCTTTAAATTATTCCCCAAATTAATTAAATGAACTTCGTGTTGTGGTTCTATTACTGACACACCTGCTAATCTGTTGTCTTTTCCAATGTTTTCATGTTCTTCATCCAATACTTGCATTATCTCCACTGATTTCCTTATGGATTCTTCGGGTGCAGCTTCATCTAAAACATCTTCAATTTTGTTATTTTCCAAAACCACCAATTTTTCTGATGCAAGTTCCTTTTCATCTGTCTGGGATTCATCTGCAGACTTGCTTCTGTGACCTTTCATCTTGATTTTCAACTGCACTTTGTGCTTCTTTTTCTTTTCTTTTTCATCTGGTGATTTTAGTGGGGATTTAAGTGGTGATTCCGTGTCACTCGTTGGTGGACTTATTTCTAGTTTTCTGTGTTCCTCTGCTTCTGATGTGCTATAAGATCTCTTGAATTGTGCTCTAGGTCCCTTGCCGAAAGCAGGAAATTTTGGCCAAGAAATGCGGTCTTGTTGTTTTTTATTCCTTTTTTGACCCCTCATCTTTGGTGAATCTCCTTCTTTGGCCTGAAAAACATAAATAAATAATAGACTATATCTATATAGATAGATTCATACTTAAGGATAACAGTAAATATCTTGTACCTCTGGGTGCTTAATTTCAGCATATATTGGCGTGGTTGCATCCTCCACTTTGCGTCTTACACAAAACTCAGTTTTATAAGGATGAGCCCGCTCAAGAATTTGTAGTGCATCCTCATATGATACATTATCAAAGTATATGGTAGCACTAAGTATTTGATCACCTGGTGTTGAAATAAAGATGAAAACTTTATGGCATACTAATTAAATTAACACTAAATATCTATAACTGTAAGCTTTTGTATACCTGCTTTTACACTTAAGAGTTTTGAAGCAGATGAATCTGGTTTTACTTCTTTGATGAAAATGCCCTCTTTCCTTCCACCAGCCAAAATCAGGCCTTCAGTACAGGCAGACTTTACTGTTCTCACTATTACTCCAGATTCTTCATCATGTTTTTCCTGAAATCACAAACAGATGGTATAAAGAAAAAATTACATAAATGGCATTTGCTAAATTTGGTATATACATGATTGACGTGTACATGGGTTGTACATGACCTGTTTAAAAACACCACTAAAAACTATTCACAGAATCATTATACTCTTGTACTGACAAAGTCACACATAAGTTTCTTTTTTCATTTCATTTTCATTCACTGCTGACATTGTTTCTTTGTTTGCTTCTCTGTTCTCTAATAGTCAGACCTATCACAATGCAAGTTATTTGGGTGATTGATTATTGCCTTCTTTGCAGTGGTTCTGTGCAAATTCCAACTATTAGAGAGCAAAGGAGACTAATAAAGTGTGCAGAGAAACAAACTGACTACGGTGCGTAGCTGTGACTCTGTATGGTAAGTGGAACCATAATCAAAATGGAACTGATTAATCAAGGTATTAAGGTATTCTAATTTGTAGAAAGAATTAGGAAGTTAGATTCTAGGAATCAATTCCAGGACTGTTTTTGCTGTGAGGTTATTCTGTGTTGTAAGTCGCTTTGGATAAAAGTGTCTGCTAAATGATATAAATGTCAATATAATGTGGTGAAATGATACCTTAATAAACATTTTAGTTATTTAGAAAGATGTTCTATACATAACATTTTAAAGCTGCATATAACAAACTGTATTATAAATGTTAGAATATGTCAACATGAGCAGTATACTTAACCGAACCTCTGTGTCTGTCATTTTGGCAGTAGCACACTTATCAAGTAGAGATCCAAGTCCACCTTTTTTGATTTTTTTGTTGATTCCACTTTTGTGTGTTGTTCCATATATATCCTCCTCAGCCTAAAAAAATAATCAGGGTATAAACAAACATTCAATAATCCGTCAGGATTTGTATAATAAACACATTTTGGCTAAACTGATGTTGTAATAGTCTTGAAGGTCACCTGCTTTTCACTTGGAAATTCCTCTATTGGAGAAGAGCCTTGGGGACGAGGTCTTTCCCTCTCTAAAACTTCAGGCTCCTCGTTTACCTAATAGTATCAGGGAGTAAAATTCATAAAAATTATAATAAGACAAAATCATATACATACATGGACAAAATTGTTGGTACCCCGAGGTTAATGAAAGAAAAATTGTAAAAAAAAAATGTTCACAGAAATAACTGACAAAAGCTGACAAAAGTAATAAAAATACATTTGCTATGAAAAGTAACCAATGAAAGTCAAACAATGCTTTTCAAACATGCTTAAAAAAATGAAGTGAAACTCATGAAACAGGCCTGGACAGAAATGATGATGCCCTTAACTAATATTTGGTGATGGAGCACACACGTATGTATGTAACACAACCTTTTAAGGGAATCGCTGATGGGATTTCCATTTCCAGACGGGATGTTTCAGCTCTATTCAAAGATGATGAATAGGATTTAGATCAGGGTTCATAGAAGGCCATTTTAGAATAGTCCAATGTTTTCCTCTTAGCCATTCTTGGGTGTTTTTAGCTGTGTGTTTTGAGTCATTATCCTGTTGCAAGTCCCATGACCTGTGACTGAGACCAAGCTTTCTGACACTGGGCAGCACATTTCTTTCTAGAATCCCTTGAAAGTCTCAAGATTTCATTGTACCCTGCAGAAATTCAAGACACCCTGTGCCAGGTGCAGCAAAGCTGTATTATATAACAGAGCCTCCTACATGTTTCACAGTAAAGACAGAGTTATTTTCTAGATATGCTTAAGTTTTCCATCTGTGATCCGATGTGCCTTTTCGCAAAAAGTTCCATTTTTGTCTCATTTGTCCCTAGGACATTATCTCACAGGCGTTGGGGCTTGTCAACATGTAGTTTTGCTTCTTGTCTTGCTTTTTGTAATTTGTTTTCAACAATGGTGTCCACTTTGGTTCAAACAAGGGAGGTCACGTTGAGTGAGGTTGGCTACAGTCCCATGGATCTTTAATTTCTGATTAATATGTGCAACATCAAGCTGCGTGGAGATGGTTTTATAACCTTTACTTCATTTGTTCATTTCATAGAATTTTTATGTATTATTACTTTTGTCAGATTCAAGTTATTTCTGTAACCATTGTGAGTTGTCTTTCAATAACCGAGGGGTGCCAACAATTTTGTCCACAAACATTACGTAAAATCTTTAGATAATTATATAATTTTGATAATATTTAGAATGTAAATTAGGCTTAACTGGGAAATACTTTTTTAAATGACACTCACTGAATCATCCTCTATGATATCATCTGGCCCTCTTAGTCTTCGTCCAGCACCTGTTTTAGATTAAATAATATTTTTATTTAATTTAAACATTGTGCTTTCTTACTATTCCAGCATTAGTAACAATGACATAACAACAATGACATACAAATGACCATTTTGTATTAAAATTAAAAAGACATGACATAAATTGTCAGAACAACTCTAATAAAAGTGGGCTGTGGCAATGGTAAAGAACAGAGATGCAGTCCAGAGGTCATTTTCACAGGATAACAGCATTATTGCATGAAAAACTCCTTTTCCTCCAACAATCCCAGTGCAAATCGACCACAGTGCTTTAATGGCTCACCCAATCTTAGGCACCAGCTTAAAGTCACCTGGTTCAACCCCCCTGCAGCAGCCAGGCCGCTGGAGTTTACAGCAGCACAATGCCCCATGATCTCTGTGGCCCTCCCCTCTGCGTACTGGCAGTAGCAGCAGTCCATGTGAGAGCACGACTGACATACCCTATGGCACGTTCTGTACTTGTGACAAAAACACACCCAAACCATGATCACTTGCATCAGTATCCACGATAAACTTTTTCCTGAATCTCAGACAAGCAACATCCCGAAAGCCCACTTCACCAGACCAACACCAATGTTGCAATAGATCCCACAACTGCTGTCTTTGCCCGCACAACTCTTTTAGCGGTCCGACGTCTTAACTCATGGCTCTCGTCACAGAACACCTGGTGATGCCGTTAGTTGCCAGCTCGCTACTGCAGAACTCCACTGACTTGTCACTGTATAACAGAAAACCCCTCTTTAAAATTAACACCTTCTCCCACTTTCTCCAGGAAGTTGGTTCCTCGGGTTGGGTCGCTAATGCAGTCCATCCAGACTTCATAGGGGATCGACCCACTCCTACAATTGATGACCAGTTTCCAGCACCAAATAAGTTGAGAGATTGTGTTGCACCGGTGATGCAAGCGTTGAGTCCTCTTTGGTGCTCGAAACCACACCAAGGTGAATCAGCGTCACTAAAGACCCCATATGCACCAGTGTTCTCACCATAACGTCGTTGATACTGCACATGATGTACGGACCACCCGCACCACCTACATGGGCTGAGAAAGGGTGGCCCCCGCCTCATTTACCACCGGCATGCTCTCATACTGCTACAATGGAATTTGAATACCATCTCTCCACCATGGTCACCACCATTTGGTGAGTTTGGAGAGTTTGGTGCTGCCAGCATGATATCTAGTGCATTTATGAAGTAGTCAAGGGCTAGCTGAAGCTGGATGCCATGTGGGAAGTTCGGGCAAGCTTGCTGTGCCACCCCCACTGCCAGTGTGTTAATCCTCTCTTGCCACCGGTTCTGTTTGTTGTTAATCAAAGCATCCTCTCAGTGTGTCTTTTAGATCTGCTAGGTTTCCCCTACACTTGCAAACACCTCTAATGCCACCCCTGTAAAACCAGGCTCAGGTGAGGTGCTGCTTCATCCTTCATCCAACGGGCATGCAGCATTACAATCTCCAGCTTCGCCCTGTACACTTCCCAGTTGACATTACCAGAATATTTATTGGTCGATCGTTTCCATCAAACAACCTAGCTCCACTTCTGACTCCATTTGTGGTGATGGTAAAGAACCAGATGTCCAGAGGGCATTTTTTTAAACAGGTTTATGGTATGCATAAGCATGAAAACTCCTTTTTCTCCAACAACTCAAGCGCAACCCCATCCCCACTTAAATTCCCTTCCAGAATAGCATGCCAGAAAACTCTTGGTTGTGCATTTCTATTGGTGTCGCAAACTGCCAAGTCCCTACCCTGAACACCCAAAATGGCCGGCACCACGCGCATTCAAACATATGTTTCTCCCAATAAACTCCTGTAGTACCAGTTTTAATGATTGTCTTCATGACCTGATTAAGCTTTCACACATAAGAATTTATGTCACCATGTGCTTTCTTACAGCCGCTACTGGTTCCTTGCTTTGAAAACATGTAAACAGGTGATACATGTAAACAGGTTTTTTTGCACATGTACAGGTTTGATGGGTTGGAAGTCTTTAGTGCTTGATTTTCACACCCTACTTGTTTACAAACAAGTAGATTCTTCTCTTATCCACTGCTGTTCTCACTTTCTTCTTTTTTAATAGTGTTCCTTTAGGAAGTTGAAAAGGATCCTCCTCTGATGCAGTCATGCATCTGCTTTCTAAACAGGTTTTTTTTGCATCTAGTTTTTGCCAGACAAAACTGGAAGTTTTAAACGACCTAATTAAATCAGTCAACACTGATGCCAACTGCTGCTCCATAAGTGGACGCTGATCTTTTTCCCCCGGATACCAGTCAGATGGCCTAATCCAATACAACCCTATAGTTGTTCTACTGAAATGTTTTTTCTCTCCTTCTTGATATAATGGATTCCCACTACAATTTGGTTCTTTGAGTAATGTGTTCTGGAGCCTTTCTTTTCATCTTCACAAAAGTATTTAGCTCTTATAATGTTACTGTTTTAATTTTTTTTTAGCTTCTTATTATCATCTTTGAGAATTTTTTACCTCCAGTGTCAGTTTGACAGCTTCATCAACTTTTTCAATGGCTTTAAGCATCAAGTCAAATAAAAGACTAATCGTATGACCTCCTACTAATATGATGTCACAAGCCTTAAAGGACAAGTTTGCAAGTTGTGTAGGGTGATTACCATGCTTAATACCTGTGAATTTTTCAGGTTTTCTTCACATCACACAATTCATCCTCAATCCACTTCTATGATTCTAATGGTATTTGTGTTTGCAAAAGGTTAGAAGGTACACACATGTTATTTGTTTCTTAATTTTTTATATATTTCTTACAATTTTATGTAAAAAATTGTGGTGCCTTATCATCCTTTGCTATTGTAAACGTTTTTTCTCTTTTTGTTTTTCTGCACTTAAATATAGACTAATATATTAAAACAGAAAATCTGACTTTAGAAAATATATAGTTATTTTTAAAAGTGACTATTAAGAAGCATCAGGGGGGCAATTTCTTGTCTCTCAATTAATAAAAAAACACATGTTTTATTTTCCAAGAATTGAAATAAAAAACAACATGGACATGCTAAATATGCACAGAAAACAGTAAAACAAACAAGAAAAAGCTGAAATGAAAATAATATCAATAATAAACATTAATGTTCTTTTTAGACAATAGAGATGTACTCACTTAATAATTTGATGTTGTGGATATCGTATGATCAAGACTATAGCCTATATGTAGTATCAAAATCTATAATGTTTGACTCATTTCAATCAACATGTATCTTCGACACAGTCCTTTTTCATAATAGATGGAACCCTTGTTCAAACCTAGTTGGATTATTTACAGATCTTGCACACTTGTGCATGTAAAATAGAAAATATTAACTCGATACAAACATGGTTTAATGCATATATCTTTCCCCTTTTTGATCACTGTACTATTATTTTGTTTTTGCAAGACCAGTCTGTCTAGTTTCATGCAGCAAGCTAAATATATTGTGGAACAAAAGGTTTATGAAATATGAACTCTTAAATGTTTAATTGTAAAAAATGCACTAAAGTAATACATTATATAAAGTTACCTCATACCTGTATTGTATGTCCTTCTTGTTGATCTAATGATTTGAGAATCACTACATTTCTAATTTCATATTACTGTTCCACCTTAAATAAATATTTGCTTTTAGGGAGCAGCTTGGAGGATGATAAGGCCATGACCTATTTTGCAGGTTGAGAAAAGTTACCTGATATTTAAGAACTGGATGGGTTTAAATTTCAATGCAACTAAAAAATGTTAATAGTTTTTAAATTAAATGGCCTAATCAAAATGATCAAATAGCCAATTAGTAATAGCTTTGTGCTTTACTTTTTCATTTCTAGTACTGTTTTGCTCCTAATACTTGCTGCTTCTGGTCCAGCCATATTGTCAGTTACAATCTAATTTGGGAGTAGATCACCCATGACTGAAATTACAGGAATTACAGCTAGTTTTACTATTGCTGTGGCCTCCTGAGAGAATCTTATGCTTTTTAAATGCATTGATCCAATTAGAATTGGAGAGCAGCTAAAACCTTAAAAGATTTTGGCCCTTTATTGAAAACACATACAGGGTTGTTTCCAGTAGGACAGATAAGCCTGAATGCATTTAATTAAATTTCAGTGTGAAATTCAAAATCAATTTTTCTTTTAGAAAAAAAGGTTTGTGCAAAGCAGTAGCCTTGTGCTTTCAATAAATTAGAAAAACTAAATGACTTATAGGTGGTATTCCAAGTAAAAATTATATGATTACATGTACTGCATGTTACCCATAAAATTGAGAGCTTGCAAAACAAGCAAACTATTCAAGTCTAACCTTGTACCAGGATCTGTACAACTTATTAAAACATTATAGTAACTTCATGTTTGTAACATTGTTTGGTATTTTTTTTAATTTGTGATTACTGACATTTTGCATCTTGGCACACACATGCTTATTATCATTTAATATTTATGAATTAGGCAGCAAGAAACTGCTAAAGCCTTAGTATGGTTTCCAATAGTTATAACAGAAGATAATACAAGTATTTCTGCATACCACCACCATCTACATCTTTTAAGTAGGTAGTCCCCATCATTTAAAATGTACAAACTCTCCACATATATTTTCACCCAAGTCAAGTAAAATATTTAAATTAAATATTTTGCAACACTATTGTGATATTACATCTTATTTTTCATTATTTCAAACCCATAAACTTTATTGTATGCATTTTATATATATATATATAAATATATATATATATATATATATTTGCTAATAGCTTTTTATAAAGGTTTTTATGTTCTAATGTTTAGTTCTCACTTAAAAGTGCCGTTATACAACACTATGACCTTGACTGTAATAATAATTTCTTACATATCCATTCATTCATTCATTATCTTCCGCTATTAGGGTCGCGGTGGGGTTCCCCATGCCCATCCAGGGGAGAATGCTTCGGTCGCTGGGCAGACACATCCAGGACAGGGCGCCAACCTATTCTTACATATTGTTCTATTCATTTAATCATTTGACTCTGCAAACATTTTTTCATGACAGATTACAACTGATTTGTTGTAATGTGATAAATAAACACCCCACATTTCAAATTGGGTTTAAACGGGTTCAATTTGACTGGGTTCTCCTATAAGAGCATGATTTTGAAAGGTGGGCAATCCAAGAAATAATACAAGTTGGCACAGGGAAAACGAATGCAAACTTCAGACAGATTCAGACCATAGCCCAGCGCAGAAAGGTTCAGCTGGGTAATGTGCGGCAACAGTGGTACATAGTGGTTCCTATCTAATAAAGAAAAGAATTTCTATTGTACATTGTGCATTAACTTCCCTTCTCATCTCCATTTTAACACTTACACTGGGGTGTAATGTAGATAAATAGATAGACAGACAGATATAAAAGACCTTGTGTATTGTATCGACACATATGGAATAACTTTTGCACTCCATCCATCCATCCATCCATCCATTATCTTCCGATTTATCCTTTACTAGGGTCGCGGGGATTTCCCCGTGCCCATCCAAGGGAGAACGTTTCAGGTGCTGGGCAGAAACACCCAGGACAGGATGCCAATCTATCACTGGGCACACACTCACTCACACAGACACATATATAAACACGCTCTATATGGAGAATTCAATTGACCTTGATCCATGTTTTTGCACTGTGGGAGGAAACTGGTGAACCCAGAGGAAACCCATGCGGACACGAGGAGAACATGGAAACTCCACCCAGATTGGGATTCTATATTTTAATTTTAGGTATAATAAAATTTGTTGTTTGCAGTAATGTAGGTATGTTTGTAATAACGTAATAAAACATAGCAGAGGTTAGTACTGTCGCAGGATAATATTTTCTCTGTGTGGAATTTGCATGTTCCCTCTGGATTTTCTCCTACAGTCCAAAGTCAAGTCACATTCAAGTCAAGTGAACAGTTCATATTAAATTGCTAAAATGTGTGCATGTTTGTTTCCTCATGACCCATTCAGGGTGATTTACTACTTTTGTCTCTATTGCTGAAAAGGCTTCTTTACCTCTCATGACCCTACTCAGAATAAGCAGCTTGAAAAATAAATCATCGATCATAAACATGATTTTTTGAACAGTGTACAGCTGTGAGAACTTAATTATTTATAATAATTTAAACAACAAAGTAATTTTATTGTTTTGTTAATGGGTGAATACCCGCCCCTAAAAAACATACACAAACCATATAAACGAACAGATATGATATTGTTTACATTTTCAACATGACAAAACCATTAACCTTACTTCTTTTAACATAACACATTTTTATTAAAATTATCTAATCCTTTCCCCCCTTCCCCAATACCATTGTATATTCTAAACTTTTAGAATATATAATGGTATTAAAACTTGACTACATTAAAACTTGACTACTAAATAATAAGCATATTAATGTATGACAGTAGTGATGCGCTTTATTCATCTTGTTACTGCAGGACATAAATAAGATTTAGGAAAATAAAACATCTGAGATTGCTTCAGTATACACCTATACTAGACTGCAAGTATCTCACATGACTTTTGTACGGGCCAAGTTCACGCCCAAAATGTAGCTACCATGCCCACTTTACTGCAGACACACCCTAATTAGTCAAAAACACTGCAGTCAGTATTTAAACTCATCTGCACGTAGATACTATAAAGAAGGTCAAAGCATGACTTTCATTTTCCTTCTGCACCACACACACACACACACACACACACAAAAACAAACAAGCTTGTCCATGCACCTAATGAGTATACAACAATGTGGGAAACGCAGAGTGCTGGATCAGGGATAAAAATAGCAGGCACAAAGCAAGTTAGCGCATAAACTGTGCAAGCAGAAGGAGGAAGAAAGAGAGAGGAGGATGCACAGGGATAATGCCCACCCGTGGCTGGTGCATGCCAGTTGGGAAATGCCAGATGAAAACAGTCACACATCGTGGCTGTCCTCTAGTGATCAACAACAGACGTCCAACGAGGTCTAGCCAAAAAAATATGCTGAAGCAGCTTCTGTCCACTTCTCCAGAAGCTAGAGACTGCAGTCTCCTCTTTATTCTCACTCAGTGTAGATGCTGAGAGAGACAGATGAGGAAAAAGAGTAAATAGAGGTTGTAAGTCGAGGACAGCTTGAAGTAGAGGTGGAATCCTGCATCCGTGCTGTTAGCATCGCACTCTGAAATGACACTTTACTCTCCTTTCTGTAAAGTAAAAACAACCTTCTCTGCAGCACATAAACCTGATTTGAAGGGGGGGGGGCTCTGTTGTGGGAGGTGATGTTTTAGCTGTGCAGCACTATTTAAAGCCCTCCCCTCTTCCATCCCACATCTACCTTTCTTATTGATTTGACAAACCAATGCAAAAAAGCTTGACTTTCTTTGGATTATGATCTGTTTAGACTTGGCAAAAACATTCACATTTTACCAAAGCATGCAGATAATTAAATTTTACCCCAAACAGGACACACGTTTAAAGAAGAAAAAAAGGAAGGCAGGAAGCAGTCTATCAAGTGACCTGAATTTTATGAAATGATCAAGAAAATTTAAAAAGAACTTATGATACAGGCTGTGGAGAAAAGGAAGATCTTATTTTTAAATTTCCTGTAGATACTGAAGCCACTCTCTCTTTGGGTCTTTTTAACAGAGACGATATATCTACGACACTAAATCATTCAGGAGGCAATCTAAAAATAATCTGTGAGCTCACAGAAAAGCAGACCGTGATGTCAGCTTCATCTTACACTTTTGAGAATATACTAAGAGAACAGGCGGCACGGTGGCTTAGTGGTTAGCACGTTCGCCTCTCAGCGCTAGGGATTCCCGGTTCGAATCCCCATCTGGGTGGAGTTTCCATGTTCTCCCCGTGTCTGCGTGGGTTTCCTCCGGGTTCTTCGGTTTCATCCCACAGTCCAAAAACATGGATCAAGTTAATTGAAATCTCAAAAATGTCCCATATAGAGTGTGTCTGTGTGAGTGAGTGTGTGCCCAGCGACGGATTGGCGCCCTGTCCTGGGTCTATCTGCCCGAGCTGTTCTCCCCTGGATGGGCATGGGGAACTCCACCGCGACCCTAATAGGGGATAAGCGGGAGATAATGAATGAATGAAACTGAAAAGGATGTTGACAATAAATAAGAAACAAAACTGACAATTAAGATAGATAAGATTGTTTATTTACGAGTTTAATGTCTGGATAGGGTCAGTGTTTATTTCCAGACAGGAAGTTACAAGCAACTGTCATGGGGCAGTTTTGAATCTCCAGTTTGCCTATTGTTATCTTTGAAAAGTGGGAGGATATTGGAAATTTAGGAGTAAACTCATGTACACCTTTGAAAGATCTATTCATCCCAACTAGGAATGAAACCTGGGATCGTCTTGTAAGACAAAAGCATTAAAGGCTGTGTCACCATGAGACAGACAGATGAAATATTGTAGTTAGATATATAGAAATGTGGACTTATAGACAAATAGATAGACAGATAAATACAAATATAACTAATATATAACAAATATATAACTAAAAGTAAAGACAAGCAGATAGACAGACTGACAGGCACAGAGATAGATAGATGCATAGGTAGATAGGTAGATAAATCCAGTTTTTGTTCGATCGCAGCTACACTGAGTCATGCTGTCTCTGCATTAGAGTCAGGGAGTGGTGAGATGATTCTGCATTATTATCTGGCCCCAGCCCAAGAAACCACTCCCGACAAAAATCTATAATAGTAGTCCAGAAAAACAAGAGTCATTACTCATTTTTTGTATTTGTGCTCTGAACAGTTTAGAAATGTTTAAAAAAAAATAAAATCAGTGCAAATTAAATAATTTTCTTGTTTTTACTTGTTGTTCTTGTTTTTTTATTTTTTAGTAACAGTTATCAAATAAATGTTTTGAAATGCTACAACACTTATATCCAGGGCACACATAAAATAGACATTACAATTTAAACATTTTATGGTTAACAGCGTTGCCAACAATTAGAACTAGACTGTCTAGAACCAAGTCAATGACTAATACTGCCCAAGCTATCTAATCTAATCTTGTTTTATAAAATAACAATACATAATAATATCCTTAAATCATATCCATGCATGTACAGTACATACATCACAAACATGTAAATTAAATATTTAAATAAGTGAATAGAAAGCGTGCCATTAGAAAGCCCATTAGTAATAAATAAAACATAAGATGAGGCCTGTACAAATGTAATGAGATCATTCTTCTTTTATGTTGTATTGAGGTGTAGCATAAATTTTAAATTGTTCATGAAGATTTGTAGAAAAATATACATATTTAAATATGGTAAATTTAGTGGCTAACTTATGTACATAGATTTAAGTGTGTATTCAGTCAGTAAACAGGAAAGGTTTTTATTTTAAAGACTCACTATATTACCACTTTCTCCAGATCAAAAATATCCCCATCGCACAATACTACCACTTAATAAAATCTTGTTTATGACACTAAAAAGTGTCATAAAATGAACTAGTGCATTTACTGTTTACATTTAGTCATATAGCAGATGCATTTATCCAAAGTGACTTACAAATGAGAAAGCACAACTCAGTAGTTAAGGAAAACCAGCCACACTGTAATATCATCAAACTAGACTTTTTTTTCATATGTATCCTCCAGCCAGTGAAACCATCCTGCCAAGGCAATTAATAAGACACCATTAGACACATCTATTTTATTGCTTTACTTTGTATGTGTAAAGCAAAGACATCAGCTCATTGGTTGTTGCACTTTTTCTCTGTCGGTCTCATGCACACCAAGTCTGTGTTATTAGTGGCATCATTCACCACTTAAATGATACAGGCTCTGTGCATTGAAAACATGGAAGAAATGAGAAAATAAAAACAAATGGATGATAGTCTTAAATCCACAGATTATACCTAATGAAATGGACAATGTTATTAAAATTAAAATGATTTTGGTGGATTGATATAAAAAATTTCTTACCCCAGTCTGTCCCTTTGCTGCTTCAGTTATTTAAAAAATATAATAAATCACATAAAGACTGAGCACTGCATATTTATTATATTTCATTCTGTGGTCAACTGACTCTTGTTTTATCAGCCTGGGGAAATACTATCCTACTGCAAGATATCAACAACAATATGATTCATTTCTACTGGTTAAGGCAGACATATCTGTTACTGGAATTTGAGCACCACATGTCCTTGGTCAACCTTAATGGGGTTTGTCTTCTTTTTACCTCATTCTGTTTTTATCACAAAGTATGCACCGTTGGGCCAAACAATAGGCTAATCAAATTTGAGATGTGGCAGAACAGATTAGGATCCTTTTTACTTAACAAAATGGTTTACATTTTTTCCCTTTTTAAACTACTTTTTGATCCTCCATCTATTAAAAAAGAGAGTTGTAATAGACTTAATAGAAAAGTGCTATTGTGCATGTGAATGGATATGGAATGTGATTGCATATGAAATTTAATAAGACTTTGTAGTTCCCCAATTATGGACTGTAGTCCATCTGTTTTTCTACATACTTTGTATACCCACTTTAGTATGTTCTCTGTAAGAGTATATAAAAATCTGCACTGTGTATGAAGTTTTACAGATTGCAGAAAAAAAGCAGTAGTCACTTAAAACATTTTATTATATATTTAGTACAAGTATAAATATGTTGAATAGCATCCATTTAAAATTATGTTTAGAAATTATGTAAAATGTAATCACAAAACATGTAATCAACAGAACTGGGGTGACTGAACACCAGTAAGGAGTTTTTATTTTAAGTTATCAAACATATAGCCAGGTTTATTTAAAATTTTCAACCTCAATATGTATCAACATTTAATACATGGATATCAAATACAACAAGTGTATACTAAACAACTAATCAAATGGCTTACATGACTGTTTGGCTTATTTGCTATCTTGGGGATTTCTGCTCCATTTCCCTCCAACTTTTCCACAGCAGCAGACCCTCACTCTTTCCTTTGGTGACTAGAAAGCGAGGCAATTTATAGCCGTTGAATTGACCCACTCCATTATCTCTTCCCATAGCTAGTATCATGGTTACATTTCCTACGACAGACAGAATTACAATACAATTATTATGTGACATTTACAAATTTATAATTAATGGAAAGCTTGAGAATTATAAACCTGGGCTTGGTTAAGTTTCCCTCACTTTTCTTGATTATTAAACCAGTAAATTTTAAAATAGCTGTTTATTTAAAATTACTTTTTATAATTGAACAGAATTCAGTGCATAATAATAGATTTGATTTAAAACAGTACTAAAAATGTGCTACTATTAGAAAACAAGATTTTTTTACCTGTCTTATATGATTTCAGTGCTTTTCCAGCCAGACTGTTAATTATATTTTGTGCTGCAACACCAGCATGTAAACCGGCATGATAAGCCATTTTGGGTTCATTAACATTAGCACAATCCCCAATAGCATATATATTTTCATGTCCCTCCACTTGCATGTGCTTATTCACTTTTAGGGCTCCATTCTCTGCCAGACACCCACCTACATTCAAAGCGCAAAGAAACAAATAAAGGCAAATGTTATAACACTTGTCAACACATTACATGAAACCATCATTAACAGTATTTTAAAGCACTATTCAGACTTTTGTAACTTAAAACAGTGTTGCAGAAGGTCCTAGGTTTGATACTCAGTTGGGCAGCATGGGTTCATTCCTTTGTAGAGTTTGTGTGCATCCTTGGGTTAGCAGAAAATTAATAATGACCTTGGTGTACAGGCCATTATGGAAAGAGAATATGTAAACAACAATAACAAATTAAAATCATTTGAATAATTAAATAAGTGACAACATTTTACTCATTCATTCATCATCTTGCGCTTTATCCTATATTAGGGTCGCGGGGGGGTTCTCCATGCCCAGGCGCTGGGCAGATACACCCAGGACAGGGTGCTAATTTATCGCTGGGCACACACTCACTCACACATACACACTCTATATGTGGCAATTTGGAGAATTCAATTGACTTGATCCATGTTTTTGGACTGTGGGAGAAAACCGAAGAACCACAGTCAGATTTGCAAAGTGGACACGGCTTTTTACAACAGTACAACTGCTTAAACGCACAAGCGTTCAAACACAAACGTCCACGCCAGGATGTCCGCGCAGCAAATCATCCACATGGCAGAAAAACGGCAACATAGATTTGGCTTACTTGTTTTGTTTCTTATTTTAGCATATTATTTTAAGACTTTTAACACATTTAATGTGTTTCCGTTATTAGTAGTGCATTACTAACCATTTGTTCGTCATGTGTTGATGCATGCAGTTTTTCTTAATACCACTCATGTACCATATTGTTATATCCAATTCAGATCAATTTATATATTTATTATATACATCTCAAAGATATAGTCCATAAAATGTTGGATTTTATTGCCCACAATGTTTGTACAGTACAGTTATTTATTTATTTATTTTTGTTGAATAACCGGCTCGTAACCTGGTGACTTAATAATTTAAAGAAAACTATCTTGGAAAAAAAAGAAAAAAAAAATTTACATCCAGTATTTTTTAAAGACATTTCAGTAATAGTAAAAGACAAATTTCAAAATATTCCACCATCATTCTCATGGGTTTATATTATACTTGAATTATTGAATCTCTTGTGGCTGAGATTTTGTTTAATAAAGCTGTTAATGCAAAAGCATTTTTGTGTCATTTTTCAATAGTGCCCTTAAGAGCACGGTGTTAGATTAAAAACATGTTTTAACATTAAAGGTTTTTATTTTCAAGTTATTTTAATTCTAAACACAATCACATTAGAGTAATAGAAAATGAATCGTTAGTTGCAGCCCTAAAGCTAGGAGTGTATATTAATACATATTTGTGCACACATGTGCAAGGACACAAAATGATGACTGCATTCAAAAAGTGACTCGAATTTTTTAAATAAATGCAATTAAACTTTTAAATAATTGTATTGTACTGTAATTAACAGAATAAAATGTATTAACTTTTTGTCAGCATCAACAACAAAGGTTTTAAAGTGCAAGGACTCATATTGTACATTTAAAAAAATCTGACCTGGTCTAAAAACTCACCCAGACTGGACCTGTATGCATTAGAACAAATCTTGTTTCCAACACAACTGATTACAAGGTCAACAGTAAAGTGTTGGTTTTTATCAGTGTTGATCACTGTGCCTTTCCGAATCACGTTCATTTCCAAATCAGCAAGGTTTGACACCTTCTGTCCTATACTCAAATTAAAAGAGAACAATAGCAACAAAATAGTTAATACAAATGTTAGTTAAACATATTTTAAAATTAAGGGCTGCTATACATCACTTCAGTAAGCAATGACAACATAAAGTGCAACAACAATAAATGTCTGTCCCCTAAAGTACTACTTACACCAATATACCTCTTAGGGTTAATTTTTGGACCTGCAGAGAACTGTGTAGTTTGGATGATTCAGCATATAATCTTCTCATCACAAGACAATTTCAACAAGCTGCTAGTGACTGGACTTTGACTATATAATTCAGCTGTGCCACCAAAACTTTACTAGCAATTGTGGATCACTACAGTGCTGCAACTTACCCATATAAGACCTGCTCTGTGGGGTTCCTGACTGTGTAAGTACAGAGTTAAATGGACAAACTATGTAGAAAAGCAGATGAACTACAATGTGCATATATACTATTATAAGTGGCACTGATAAAATGGACAGTGAAGTGGACATTATATTTTCATTTTCTATTTTTTTATGCTAATTTTTTACTTTATTGTTGGTACTTTCATGGTTTTACTTCATTTCCTTTTCTAATATCTTGAAAGGCAATACATAAAAATAATCATAAATTATTACCCAAAACTAATTCTACTCCTTTTTCCAATAGAACCTGTTTTGCCTCTTCTCTCACACTGGCCAGTAATTCAGGATCAGCTAGAGTGTCACGTGAATGAATAAGAATGACCTGCCATGAAAGGAAAATAATTCAGCATTTAGCATTTCATACACACACACACACTACTTAAACCATTTTTTTCATGTTTAATAGAAGACATGTATTACCAATTTTTGGTAAATAAAATTTTATAAAATATAGATTTAATATAGGATCAACTTAGTTTTTTACCCTGTAAAAAAATAGGTTATTACAAAAGAAGTCATATTTACATTTTACTAATTTAACAAGTTATTAATGTTAATAGTGTTAACAGTGATAATAAATGAGCAGTTAAATATTTGTTCCAATTTGTCAAGGTTATACCTATAGATAAGGAAATGGCAATCAATTCCATTATTTCTTGCAGATTATTATAAACTGAAATGTAAATCAAATCAAAATGTAATTTAAAATACACAGACAATGTAGCACCTCCACTGATCTGTATTTAGAGGCATTTGGTGTTGTTGATATTAAATGAGTTACAACCCCCAAAATTTAATGCATTGGATATATTTAGGATATATTTAAATAGCGCCACTGGAAGGCGTTAATAACGATGTAAATCAAATAACAAAATGAAATGATAAGAAGTGCTTAAATTGCATTTCTCTTTGCAATAGTCATGACTGTAATCATGCTATATTTTTGTTTTATTAAATGTCAGATAATATATTAAATCAAGCTTGGTATTTGCTTTCTGCCATACTAATATTATGACATAGACTGTATAAACTGTTTAGTTAATATACGGCACTGGAGTCTGAAAAAAAAACAATGAAAACAGCATTATTGTCCCCCATTTACATGTACCTTTTGCTGTGATGTAATACCTTTAATAAATTACCTTCTTGTTTGGAAATTCTGTCCTGATTTCAGCAGCCAGTTCCACCCCAGTGGCCCCACCACCAACCACAAGCACAGAGTCTGCTGCCTTGACCTGGCAATGGACAGTACATGGCAACACAAACAGCTCAGCGAGAAGTCTTTCATTAGTTTCAGTAAACTAATGAACAAAGGTGATTTGAGGTTGAGGAGATAATTCACCTCGTTTACAAAGGTTTCATAATGTTCAATAGCTTGATGGTAGGAATCCACAGTATTGCATTTTCCAGGAAATTGTCCTTCTGTTCCAGTGCACAATATGAGGTGTGAGTATCTAACTTCCTGTTAGACAAAGTTTTAAATAACTTTTTCATATTTATATTTAAATTCATATGTAGCACAAATTTATGAGATGGAATATCACTTCAGTACCTTTCCATTGTCAAGCACAACAAATTGTTCTGAAACATTGACCTGTAACACACTTCCCTGAAGAAAGCTTAGTCCAAATGTTTCTTTATAGGGAATAAATGTCTGTTTAGCAAAACCTAAAAAAAAAAACGAAAACACCTCGCTTTTAAAGTTGAAAAGCAAAAATAGTCATTTTAATTCTGTCACATTAATCCAAGTCATACTTTAAAAGCAAAGATGTTATACCAACTTTTGTCTTTGTTAAACACACACAGAAAATGTTTAAACATTTTACATTACAAATTAAATATTCAAGACAGGGTAAAAATACTAGTAGGAACAGAGACATTAATACAGTAAATACAGACACATTAAAACATTCATTTTACAGTTATAACAACCAAATAACCAAATATAATTACCAAAAAGATTGCAACAACTATAATAATAATAATAATATATCATGAATTTTAAATAAAGCTTTTAAGCTGTTTTGCATACCACTCTGTACTGAAGCACGCAGGGCTGCGATGTTGTGATGAAAGGCATCTAATGGGTCAATCAGCATAAAAGGAACACCATAATGTTTGAGATGCTGTGCAGCCGCAATCCCAGCAAATCCACCTCCAACAATCACTACGTGGACCTTCTCATCGATAGACAGTTGGCTCCCCATTGTTACTCTGCAAAGCAAAAGTAAAAATCAAAAGCACATTCATTCTGAATTATAAAAAGTCACATAACATTTCCTTTGGTCGGCAATACATTTACATTGAAAAACGTCTAGTTAAAAAGATTTACCCAGGAGTCAACATGAACACCATTTACCCCTGTACATAGTGATTAGCAGATTCCATTCTGCTAACAAAATCAACTGAAGTGGGTGAATACGAATGGAATGTTAGAATGAGGTTTTAGGTCTTATATAGTGGCAAACCTTAGGGACATGGATCTGGTGAGTGGGTACTAGGTTAAACAGCACTACTAAATATTTTACTTTAGTGTACACTAACTGACAACATTATGTAGAATATGAAGGAATGATACACCCAGACTCATTCACGGAGCTCTAATGATATATTAAACTTGCTCCAACATCACAGTTCTCACTCCATATAGTTCACCAGTGCTGAATCATGGAATAGTGTTTCTAAATATCAGTAATTCAGAACCAAAAGCACTTGCTATATTTTTAATACATTTTTAAATGGTAAGGAAAATCTAGGCATGTAAACCAGATCATGATCAGATTTGATAATATACCAAGGTAACTGGTTCCTCTTTAACTACTAGCTTGTGTTATTCTCTTATTTGTAAGTTGCTTTGGATAAACACTTATGATGAATGAAAATTTAAAATGTAATTTAAATAAATTGAAGCAAGCTGAAAGAAAAAAAGTAACAAAAGCAGTAACATTTAATAGGGACATGACAGAAGAAATATATGAGGTTTTAAAAAAACAAGCTTTATTATACTTATTATAAATGTCACTGGCATCCATTTAACCGTTTTTGCTCATTAGATGCTGCTGTCTATTCTGAAACCACATTACAGAAATCTAATGCAATGAAATTGAGTATTAAAGCTTCTTTACATCACACATAGTAATGTAAACGAATTGTGCGTTACTTTAAAGCATTTAACATTAATCTGTATACCTACCTAAGATACCTACAGTAAAACACATTCACAGATTCATTTTTCGTACACCAGATATACCAAGTAAATATCTCAGACTTTAAGTACTAGCATTTCTGTGCATTGACCTTTACCCAGAAATTGCTGGTGTGGCTGCAGATTTTAAATAATTTCAAGAAAAATGTAATGTATATTACTCATCAGTTGTTTAAAGACTGAATAAACACAACCCTGTAGGTCCTGTTTGCCTGGAATGTAAGACTACAGCCACACCAACATCTTTACAGATAAAGTTCTCCATTCCTTAATGTACTTTGTAAGACAGAAATACAAAAATGCATTTTGAGAAATGTTGATGCATGTGATATATCTGATTAATTTTAACAGGGGTGGGCTTACAGTGGTTTTGTTTTATAATGAATTCATTTCTATTTGCATGTTGTAGTGCAACATGTAAGAATGGGTCAGACTCCAGCACTAGCCAAAGAACTAATTATTTCACAACTTAACGTGGATGATTACAGTAAACTAAATGTATAACTACAGGAAGCTGTAATTAAATAACGTTACAAACCTGACATGTAAAATCATGACAACACATTATATATATATATATATATATATATATATATATATATATATATATATATATATATATATAAACAATCCATACAAAATCAACAAGATGTATATTAATCACCTCAATACCATTTTGCGACATTTGTTAATTATTAATATAAAAACATTTAATAACAGTAGGGCAAGGTAGCTCAGTGGTTAGGGGTGGTTGGGGGTTCAAATCCGAGGTCCACTGAAGTTACCAGTGTGGATCCTTGAGCAAGGCCC
>JAFMOD010000419.1:776155-829502 GCA_019802435.1 Corydoras maculifer | reverse complement strand
TTCCTCCGGGTTCTCCGGTTTCCTCCCACAGTCCAAAAACATGGATCAAGTTAATTGAATTCTCAAAATTGCCCAATTTAGAGTGTGTATGTGTGAGTGAGTGTGTGCCCAGCGATGGATTGGCGCCCTGTCCTGGGTCTATCTGCCCAGCGCCCGAAACGTTCTCCCCTGGATGGGCATGGGGAACCCCACCGCGACCCTAATAGAGGATAAGCGGAAGATAATGAATGAATGAATAATAATAAAAAGAAGAAGAAGAAGAAGAAGAAGAAGAAATATATATAAGCATCTGAATACCTATTTGTAATTAAATTAATGTTCAGGAAGAAATTATTAATTTTCTGAAATAAGTGATGTCTTAGTCCATTACTGTATTTGAAAATTAACCGTCAGATTATACAATGTGACAAGAAATAGTATAATGAGAGATAGAAAGGAAGTAAAGAAAAAAAGAGTGAGGAGACAAAACACTTTGTGCTCTCTGATGAAAGGCTCTTTGTGAACGGTCATGTAATATGGCTGAATACCTTAAGCTGATGAAAATTGACTGTGGCTTGTCTGTGTTTCATTAGTGATTACTGGAAGCTGTATAGTGTCACATACTTGTCTGAGCTAATTGAACCAGTTTGCTTTATTCTGCTTGGGGCTATGGAGCATCAAGAAAATCACATTCATGATAAGCACTGCATTGTATTTTGCAAGAAGGATTATGCATTCCTATGCATTCTTAAAAACAAAATTTTAAATATATTCATTATATTTAAGATAAAGAGTTCTATAACTCTGTGCTGTATGTGTTTTGTATTTAATGTGTTTACAGAACATTGTAGAGGATCCATGCTTTAACCAATGTTAGTTGCTTCACAGATATTATTTCTTACAGCATAGTCAAAGCAGAGAAGTTTTTATGTAGCTTTTTTGCTTTACTTCACAAATGTTAAATTTACACACAAATATGCGCTACTGTCATCTGAAAACAAAATAAATGTTAATCTTATGTCTTTGGAAGCTCACACAGCTGCATTCTGTATATGTTTCAGAGTCTGAAGTCTGATGAGGACATAGGAAGTAATAAGGTAACAAGTGGGGAGCTGCATGACTCTCAACAGTCTGTACAGTTTGAAGCAAAAGGTAATTATTACAATTAAGTTGTGATTAAATTATCCAATCTGAAAATATACATTTTTTGAATCTTTATTTTTTATTATTTTTTTAATCTATCTATATCAAATATATATATTTTTTATTTTATAAGTGAAAATATGTTAAAAATACAAAAAGTGAAAAAGCTCTCAGGGCACGGTCTGTTTGTAAAATGGGACAGACACAAGAAACAAATAATGATTTATAAAGTTTATTTAAATAAAGTCTGCCTACAGTTTACCGCCCATTTGTATTTTTTCAAGAGCGGCAAGACTTAGTGCACTTTGCTGCTCGGTTGAACTACTGCTTACTGCTCAGTGCTCCCTCTCCCACTCATATGTGTGGTGGGTGGCTCATCAAAAAATAGGGTCATAGCACAGGACACAGAAATGTTAGCAGTGCACTTTAATAAAAAATATGTGCGGGAATATTACAACATATGAAATGTAATGTCCTATTAATTGGCTTTCACAGGTGTAGTAAATTAGGATACATCTAAGCTTAATCACCAAGGATTTTCAGTGCCATATACAATATACTGTATATAGGACACAGGAGGATGATGGGTACCTGGTCATTTCACATTTGAATCTCCGTCATTTCATTTGTGTCTTTTTTTCTGAATGCATTTCTGACAACCCTGTTAAACAAATGTTTGACGATTCTGTGATCACATCCCAGTAACAGTAAAGCAATTTTAAAAGTGCTTCATAGCTGTGGAAGACTTTTTATTTTTATTTTTCATAGTCAGTTGCCCAATAATAATTCACACCTTGATATACACATGTATTGATTTCATTTGGTCCCACCCACTTTCATTACACAAATACACATCACCGTATATGCTTACATCCAATAAGCATTTATGGTTATACAATATGGATTGTAAAATACTCATTTATTCTTCACAACCTTCCTACAGAAGAGTGATCCAAATCACATCCGATAAAACCAACAAATAATATTTAAAGGGCATATGCTTATGACTTTTCAGGTCAATTAAAGCTCTGGAAGCCAGAAAGCTTTGGATGTCAAAAGCATCCAAGTGATTTGTGTCAGGAAGCAACCAATGGACAGGTGAAGGCGGTGTGGGATGAGCTGGGTGTTGGTGCTGGAGGATCACTAAACAGACAGGAGCTGTTACAGGTCTGCCAACACATTGGTCTCAAAGATCTCCAGTCTGAGGTACAGTTATACAAATGTACAAAAGATCTATGTACTTGGTGGTGAGATAATCTTACTGATATGAGTCATACAATGTCTGTTCAAATAAAAAAACAGTTTTTATTTATTTCTACATATTTTGGCAAAAAAACTACAATAATTTAATTTAATTATTAAGTGATAAGACTATCTTTTGAGGTTTATATAGTGTATGTTGTACTTTAGAAAATATTAAAAAACACAATACTCTGGCATAAAATTGTAAATCAGTCTCTACTGTTGGAGAGTTAGATTGTTACTAAAATATTTTGCTCATAAATAAACATTTTAAAAGTTTTAAAAGTTTTATTTTGCTATGATAAATTATTATTTACAATACAACTTAATTTCACATTATTCAATTTCAAGTTTTACATTTTTCATATGCAATTTTTTAACAGGAATTAGACTCTCTATTTAAAAAACTTGATAAAGATAAGGATGGAAGAGTGAGCCTTACAGAGTTCCAGAAAGGTCTGTTCAGACATGGAGACCTACCTGCACCCACTGCTGCATCCACCCCAGTCCGACTTAATACCCACTACTTCATCTCACAGGTCAGAACGCTCCACTAATTCTTTGAAATTTGGTCTTAATCTGAGAAATGAGTGAACCCAGAGACAAAATAGGTTAGTTAATGTTCAACAACATGCAAATGTCCTCATATTAAGAATGTGTTTTGGTGTTTAGTCTCTTTAGATTTATTATAGATAACCTTTGATATTGTTTGCTTAAATACATCTGATTGTATCAATGGTACAATGAACCATAAGATGAGAAAAAATCTAGTATCTTCATTAGGCATATTTGCTGCAGCATTCAGGGACCATGCACTATTTTTATATTCATCTTTGGCATTATGTTCTAGTCAGTGTCTCTAGAATCTTTGTTTCACAGTCCTTCTATTTCATTCATTCATTATCTCCCGCTTATCCTCTATTAGGGTCGCGGTGGGGTTCCCCATGCCCATCCAGGGGAGAACGTCTCGGGCGCTCGGCAGATAGACCCAGGACAGGGCGCCAATCCATTGCTGGGCACACATTCACTCACACAGACACACTCTATAGGGGGCAATTTTGAGAATACAATTAACTTGATCCATGCTTTTGGACTGTGGGAGGAAACCGGAGAACCCGGAGGAAACCCACGCAGACACGGGGAGAACATGGAAACTCCACCCAGATGGGGATTCGAACCGGGAATCCCTAGCGCTGAGAGGCGAACGTGCTAACCACTAAGCCACCGTGCCGCGTCCTTCTATTTGTGACCCAAAATAGATTAAAAACATTAAAGACTTTGAGTCCCGGTTTACACATTTTTATAAAGTGTCCTGAATGCACAAATAAAAATTGGATCATATGGTGTAACATAACCCATATTACATTTTACATTTCTGTCTATCATATTCTTCAGGTGACCACTTGTTATTAGATTTCATTACTGTCTCTAGCAAAAAATCTACTTCGAGAGCTAATATACTTGTTTGATTTATTTTATCATTAATTTAACACAGGCGGCACGGTAGCTTAGTGGTTAGCACGTTTGCCTCTCAGCCGGGATTCCTGGTTCGAATCCCCATCTGGGTGGAGTTTTCATGTTCTCCCCGTGTCTGCGTGGGTTTCCTCCAGGTTCTCCGGTTTCCTCCCACATTCCAAAAACATGGATCAAGTCAATTGAGTTCTCCAAATTGCCCCAAATTGTGTTTGTGTTTGTGTCTGTGTATGTGAGTGTGTGCCCAGCGATGAATTGGCGCCCTGTCTTGGGTCTATCTGCCCAGCGCCCGAAACGTTCTCCCCTCGATGGGCATGGGGAACCCCCCCGCGACCCTAATATAGGATAAAGCGGAAGATAATAAATGAATGAATAATTTAACACATAGCCAATGATTCCAAATTTTTTGAAACAGTTTGCAGGAGGCCCTTTTCTGCTCCAAGTTGATTGAGTGCACTAAACAAAGGTCCATAAAGGCACTTTTAGGTGATTTGGTGTAACTCGCCACACAAAGGCCATACTACCAAGTAAATTGAAGATACGAAATATTCCATTTGTGTGAATGCATGCATAAAATTAATTATATACATTCTGTGGTTGTCTATTGATCAGTCCAGGATATTTCTTTATGTTTTCTTCATTTGAATAACATGTGGTTTATATTCAGGTGCATTATTCAGGATAACATGTGCAGAGCAGTTTGACATAATTTAACTTTTAATGAAATATTCTGTGAAAGTATGTGCCATTTGGCAAAAGCATGTTGTTTGATTCCTATCTCCTAATTTCCTGTCATTGCTTTATTTCCTGAAACTCTTAATCAGAAAACAAAATCAAGGACATGGTGCATCCAGTGTCCTAAGCGCTGAAGGCACGGGGGGTCATGAGGAACTTTGTTAAAGTGATGTAGTATTTTTTTAAACATCAAATAGAAAATGCCTTAAATAATCTATTTACATAATGAAATTAGAAAGCGGGCGGCACGGTGGCTTAGTGGTTAGCATGTTGGCCTCTCAGCGCTAGGGATTCCCGGTTCGAATCCCCATCTGGGTGGAGTTTCCATGTTCTCCCCGTGTCTGCGTGGGTTTCCTCCGGGTTCTCCGGTTTCCTCCCACAGTCCAAAAACATGGATCAAGTCAAGTGAGTTCCTCAAATTGCCCCATATAGAGTGTGTCTGTGTGTGTGAGTGAGTGTGTGCCCAGCGAAAGATTGGCACCCTGTCCTGGGTGTATCTGCCCAGCGCCTGAAACGTTCTCCCCTGGATGGGCATGGGGAACCCCCCCCGCAACCCTGATTGGGGATAAAGCGGAGGATAATGAATGAATGAAATTAGAAAGCAAAATGGCCAGACAAGCCATAGATCATCAATATTAAATAATTCTGTTTATAATCAAAAGGCTTTGCAGTTTTAAATTGTTTGTGTTTTGTTAGATTTTTTTTTATTTTAGTATTGTATAAGCAGATGTAAAATCATTCTGAAACATCATTTAGATTTCCTTTACATACATTAATGTGTATTAGGACTTTGGTATATGGTCACATTATTACTTTCGGCACAGTACAGAGACTATAATTATAAAGTGATCAAGACATTTATGAATTAAATCTAAATTATTTATATTGTTAAACTTCTTTTTAAATGCCACATATCTGCTCTAGCTGTATTTTCAGACAGGCAGAGGATGGACAGCTAACTATTTACCTGTTCTAAACATGACTGTTATGCCAATGGCAGGCAGTGAATCCTGAAAGTAATTAAGTTAACTGGGAAGGTGGAGCTTTCCCCAGTTTCCAGCCCTTAGGTTTAGAAGTTGGCAAACTACCAGCAGAAGAATGTAGAATGTTAGCACAATGTATTGTACTTCAAGGTTTGTGACTGGACCGAGTTTAATGACATGGGGATTTGAAGATCCTTGTGATTATTTTACTGACAACACCCTGGACTCTTTAGAGGTGATTTGTGGATTTCGAAATATTAACAGTAACTTTATAATAAAATGTTTTGTCTTATTCTACTTCTAAATAAATTAAATAGGAAATTTAAAAAATATATGTAATTACTGAAATAAAAGATTATGCATTTTAAAATAAATGAATGAGTTAATGTGGTATGCATTGTGGATTTTTTGTTACAAGTAGGTCAAGCTAGCTTAAGAGCTTAACGTTTACAACACCAAAGATCTTTGAACTAAAAGTTTGCTGCCAGTGGAAAAAATGTTACTTATGATTCAGACTCCAAGGCTCAAGACTAAAAATGATGTTTCAAGCGTGGAAATGTTAAGGAACTAAACTTTTGTAGACTCTTTAGTTTCAAAGTGAATTTATCATGTCTTTGCCTCTATTTGTTAAGGCCTTAGAGGATCGAGCGGTACGCTCTACTTCACCCTCATTGCTGTCCGCCACAGTGGGTCAGAGGCTGCTCAGTCGCCTGGACGATGGCTCAGGCTGCACCAGTCCAGAGAGAGTGGTTACCCTCTGGACTGAGGAAGGAATCTGCAACAGCAGAGATATTTTACAGGTCAGAACTATTTTTCATTGAAAAAGTTGGATTTAGCAAATGAGGACTGGCAATGGCTCTTTCTTATATGTAAACAATGTTTGTGACTTTATTCTGTTTGTAATTTTTGTCGTTTAGTAATTAAAAATATATATAATAATGAGTTAGTAGGCGGCACGGGTGCTTAGTGGTTAGCACGTTCGCCTCTCAGTGCTAGGGATTCCCGGTTCGAATCTCCATCTGGGTGGAGTTTCCATGTTCTCCTCGTGTCCGCATGGTTTTCCTCCGGGTTCTCCGGTTTCCTCCCACAGTCCAAAAACATGGATCAAGTCAGTTGAGTTCTCCAAATTGCCCCATAGAGTGTGTTTGTGTGCGTGTCTGTGTGTGTGAGTGTGTGCCCAGCGATAGATTGGCGCCCTGTCCTGGGTGTATCTGCCCATCCCCCGAAACATTCTCCCCTGGATGGGCATGGGGAACCCCACCGTGACCCTAATATAGGATAAAGCGGAAGATAATGAATGAATGAATGAATGAGTTTGTAGGTAATGATTGTTGTTGATGATTTTTTTACATTTTTCCATAGTTTTGTTTACTAACATGTATGTAAATCAGTGACTGCTAATCTTTTTCTGAGAGCTCCAGTTTTTATTCCAAAACAGTTAGCAGTTAGCAGATAACCTGGTGATACTAAATTGACCAGATGCTGTGTGTACACTTCTATAGACAGAAGACCTGTCATGGAAGTTTTACTGAGTTTCCCTTAATGAGTACCTGACCTATATGAAAAAACAAATATATAATCAAACAATTGACCAACCAAATATAAAGCTTCTTTGTTAGCACTTTAGCTTACATTTCTGTGCCATTACAAAAGCTGTAGATGTGTATGCAGTCTGTGGGCACATTTAGGAGAATTTTCTCTTGTTTCCCGCCTTGCCAATTGAATTAACAGATGTTCTTTTATAAGTGAGATTTAAAACATTTTTAGTAAACCTCTATGCAGACTCTGGACTTCTCTCTGGAAGAGCGTCTGAGCCTTGCTGAGCTGACGCTGGCGCTGGACAATGAGCTGCTGGTCAGTGGTAATGGCATCCATCAGGCTGCCCTCATTTCCTACAAGGATGAGATCCAGTTCCTTCAGTATGTTTTATAATGTTTACTTAAAATATATTTGTGTTTTAAAAACTGATGCATTTTGCAAAAATATTTTGTGAAGTTATCTGCTCCATTTGCAGTGACTCTGAAACTGTTTATTAAAAAGTATCTTAATTTGTCCCTGAATTTAGAATGTTGGCTAACCAGGCCTCTCAGGAAAGAGATAAGTTCAAAGCAGACCTGGATTTGGCTGGCCGGCGTAACTTGCAGCTGGTCAGAGAGATTGATGACAGACATGCCACCATGGAGTCTCTGAATGAGTCCAAGATTAAGTAAGCTTAAGTAAATTTTAATTGTACTGTACTCCATGTTTGATGTATGTAATCTGTAATTGTATTAGTTTTTACTTTTTGTAAATAAAATATTTAATAAAATAACTTGAAACATAAGTTGATTTTCATACAAGATAATGTTTGATTTGTTTAATGGGATGCACAACCTGATTAGAATATCTTGTACAACTCTTTATTATTTATTATTTTTTAGAGATCTGGAGCAGGGTTTCCGGGAAAGGCTTAGTGCTTGGAGAACTGAGACTGAGCATGAGAATGAGGTGCTTCTCCTTCACATGGAGAGAGAACGAGACAAGTTAAGGGTGGTGGTAGACCTGCTTAAGGCCCATGAAACTAGTTTACAGGAGGAAGTTACAGCTGCTATTAAGGTTACCTATAATCTTCACTCTCCATGTTCTTTAAACAAAAATGTGCTTTTTGACCCTATATACTGTATGTGCATGGACACAGTTTACACAAGTGGTTTCACTTTCAGACATTTAGAAACAATAAACAATGAAAACGGTGGTGGCTCCATGGTTAAAGCAACATTATAAAGAAATTGGTATTTATTGCCCCTGGGTTCCCCCTACAGTTGTAGATTGTAATGCACTTTTACACTAGTGTGGTACAGATGCTTTGAGCTCCCTGTTTTTTTTGTTGGACAATCCAAAATGTCAAAAATTAAAACTATTTAAACTGACAAGGCTAATATGCCATGATTTATAAAACAAATATGTTTCTGCTTTTAAGGTTTGAGATGTGGAACGTGTAGGTGTTCCTCACTTTCCCCAGGAACACCAGACCTGCCTCAAAACACGTTCTATTGTGCTAGTATAAAATATCCAGGCCTATTCTATGTGAACCACAATGTAAAAATTTTAGGACCCAATGTTTTTAGACGCTCTTTAAAAATAAGTACCCTAAATCAGGTGTTAAATGCTATAAATGCAAATGTCATAGTGCCTGATTCCAACATAGATGCATGTTTTGTATATGCCAATATGAAATAGTTGTTATTAAGACTTTTCACCAGTAATGTGAAACAGCAACCTGCTAACTAACTTAATGTTATGGAGCCCCTTTGACACAGCTTATTTAGAATGCAGAGCTGTTTTCGCCCAGTGAGAGGTGTATGTTACTGTGCAGGCTTTGGTGTCAGGTTCGTTTTTTTTTTTTTTTTTTTTTTTTTTTTTTTTTTTTGGCCCCCCCCCCCCCCCCCCCCCCCCCCCCCCCCCCCCCCCCCCCCCCCCCCCCCCCCCCCCCCCCCCCCCCCCCCCCCCCCCCCCCCCCCCCCCCCCCCCCACAGTATGATGGTTTAGAGCCAAACAGTGCAGGTGTTCTAAATCAGGAGGAGCGCCTCTCAGGGATTATAAAGCAATATGAAGTTAGGTGCAGGGTAAGCCTACATTTGTGTAATTTACTAAAGCTGTCTTATTTAGCTGTATGTCTGTTACATTGTGCCCCGATCCTCTTTTTAAAGTTTAAACAGATTTTACTTTTCATAGCTTTCATTTTCTCAGGTTCTAAAAGAATTATAAAGCACCCTTTGTATGCTTTACCTGATATTTTATTTGTTTAATTTCTAAGTTATGTTAGGTTTCAGTCTTAAGTAACCCTGTCATTGACGGTATGCATACTACAGGAGTTGCAGGACAAGAATGACGAGTTGAATTCTGAGCTGGAAGTACTAAAAAGTTCAGGAAGAAGAACAAGACAGTCAAGAGACAAATTCTCCATTCACACATGGTCCACCCGCAAGACACTAGTCATTGAATCTGACTCTGGTACATTTAGCGAACAGTATTTTGCTCTGCAAGTGTATGCACTGGCACTGCATTAGACACCACTGAGGAAGTTTCATATTTGAAAATATATATTATTTTTGTTTTGCTCTAGATGACCCTGAAATCAGTAGACACTCATCTCCCCAAATCAAAAAGCGCACTGATAAGGATGGTAAGCTCAAGCTGTTATATTTTCTCTTATGGAGTGAATGAAAGTAAATGTCTACAGAAAATTTTATTTTGTCATGTTTCTGACAGCTTCGGGTTCCTTAGAAAGTCTAGCTCCCGCTGTGAGCATTGAGACGGAGTTAGCAATGGAGCAACTTAAGGAGAAATATGAACAAAACATTCAGGATCTTAAGATCCAGCTGGAGACAAAGGTATAGAAGCAGAAATGTCATTTACATTAAATAAGCACTAATAGATTTCAATCATTTTGCTTTTTTAATCATTTTGCTTTTAGCACAAGTGTAGAAATTGACACTTTGCAGATCAATCAGTGAACCTGTGTTTATATATAACCTGTTACCCAAACTACAAGAAAGAAATTTGTCCAAATTGTGTACTATTGGGTACTATCTCATTAGCACATTTGAATTTGATTGTAAAAATAATTGTCATGCTGCTAAATTAACTTTATATTTAATATAAATATATTGTTAGTTCTTAGTTAATGGCATGGTAAATGTCTGCTTTTGTATATGTGGTGTGACTACAGCAGTTTAGAGATTTAATAAAATGTCATTATTATTATCATGTTGTTGATTGCGTTTATAGCATGGTTTGAATACTTATCCTATTTGTGGACTCCTAGCACTTTAATTCATGAAATTAAAGTAATTCATATTTTTCGGATTTTGACATACTTATTAAACTATGTTAAATAATCTTAATTTTAACTCTTAATTCAAATCTTGCAAAACTTCTCCACAGGTAAATTTTTATGAACGCAGCATAGAGCTGATGAAGCAGAACATGGAGGTGGAACGAAAGGACATCGCACAAAGTTACAAGGTGGAAATCAGTGAATTGGAGGAGCAGAAAACCTTTTCCGAGCAGCAAGTGAAGCAGTTGCGTCAAACTGTGGAAAGACTGGAGGGCGATCTTAGGCTCAAGAGTGAGGTCATGACTTGGGGACCAGAACAGGAGCGACGAGCTCAGCGCGAGCAGGCGGAACTGGAGCAGAATTATGCTCGTGAGATTGGCAACATTGTACATCGTCTTACCTCAGAGAAAGACCAGCTGGAGGCAGAACTTAACCTGAAACTGGACAAAGAACTGCTGCTTGTTAGGTAAGTTGACCAGATCCTGTACATTATTGATTACTAAAAATCTTAAGGGAGACAAAATTATAATTTTTTATTTCTGATTTGTTTTAAATCAAAGCAGGCCACAGTTCCTAAGCATTATTAATTCTTGTTATTTTACAAGCATTAATATTGGGAATAATCATTACTTTCTCAATTCAAATAAAATATTTCTGTATTGTTACCACTGCTTGATTATATATTATATATTTAAACCAGTTGTTATTACTATTACAATTGCACTGCCTTGATAAACATAGTACTGATGTTACCATGGTACTACATTTATCTGCATCAACATTATCTTCCAAACATTTTATGCACATTCATATTCTCATGTATCTTAGCACTACTAATAAGAGCCACTACTCACTTTTTTATGCACCATGCATGTTTACTTAGTTGTATACTTGGCGTGTAGTCCTTGTGTGTGTTGGATAGTTTTGGCTGACAGACCTTTTTTCTTATATATTTTTAAAGAAAATAAAATTGGTGGAACTTAACAGTATGCTTACAGTACTTTGTTCCAGATTCCAGATTTGTGCTTCCACTTATTGACATTACTGTGTTATTTAAAGTGATAAAGTGATGTATTTTGCCTACTTGCCTACTTACACACAGAGGAGTTCACCTTCACATTTAACCCATTTGTGCAGTAAAAAACTCCCACATGCTGAGTAACGTAAGCACATGTGCTCAGAGTGGTTGGCAGCCTTTTGGGGTTGGGTGCTTTGCCCATGGGCACTTCAGCTATGCTACTTGGTGGGACCGGATATCAAACCGCGAACCTGTAAAGGCTCCTTAAGCACAAGCCTACTACTGCCCTGGCAGTAGGCTATTTCTAAGTTACAGGGTTGTTTTTAGATGGTGATGTTGGAATTTCTATCATGATTTTAAAGTTACACCACCTGTCCACCTTTAATTGTTTAGCAAATGCATTTTTCAGCATTCATTATTATTACAGTAAAATCCTTAAACAGTTATATGATAACGTCACCACAGCCACTAAACTTGATTTCAGTGGCTAAAAATATGACAGAATGTGGAAAATCTGACAGGGTGTGCTTATTTTTATTTCATGTAACCTAAACTTTTTTCCCCAGGTTTAAGTGAAACACAAAACACACAGAAGTATTACCGTATTTTCCGGACCATAAGGCGCACCGTATTATAGGGCGCAGTCTGAATTACGGGGTCTATTTCTGTATTTGACCCACGTATAAGGCGCACCGTACTATAAGGCGCAGTCTCAATTACGGACTCTGTTTCTGTACAGTACTTATTTTGTACGGCACCGCATTATAAGGCACTTGCTAAAACATACGATCTACAAGAAAAGTAAAGGATGCAAAACAGTGATTTATAATTGAAGTTTATTCTACTACTTGACAAAAAGCACATTATTTTTAATCACTCTTCTCCCACAAATCCATCAAAGTCATCTTCGGTGTCTGAATTAAAAAGCTGTTTCACTATCGAGCACTCTGGGTTCCCTCTCATCAATGTCTGAGTCCATCTCGTCACCAGGCGGCCGTTCAGCAATGATGCCGGCTTTCGTGTGAACTCGGACAACAGTTACAGCAGAACCCTTAGCCCAGGCATCCACAATCATTCATTCACATTCACAGACGGTGGCGTAACTCGCCCGCTGCTGCCTCCCGAGTTTTAGTAAACGTGTGTTCGCCGTCTATCATCCATCGCTCACACGGCGCTCGCAACTTTACTTTAAACACCCTGTTTACGCCAATGTACAGCGGTCAGTGTTCTTTATTTAATCCTTCCGGAATGACAGCAAGCTCCGAATTAATTTTCTTCACTCTGCTTTTTCAGCAGTGACGGTGTTGTGTGGAAAAAAAACCACCCGGTCGCACAACAATACTTTTATAGATTTTGGAACTCCGTACACGTATAAGGCGCACCGGATTATAAGGCGTACGTCCGATTTCTGGAAAAATTTTAGGCGACCCTAATATAGGATAAAGTGGAAGAAAATGGATGGATGGATGAAGTTACTGTGTTTTTGTCATGAACAGAGTGGGTGGGTGTGGTTTGGCCGTGACTTGTCCAATCAAATTTTTTAAGAATACACTTTCAAGTTATCTTGGTATTAAACACCAATGCTACCATGGGAATTAACTTTTTTGTAACTGTAACCCTGATAAACAGTCATATATACACTCTACATGTTTATTAAAAAAAGGTGGCAATTTCCTCTGTGCCAGGGAGGAGATGGAGAAACAGCTATCGCAAATGAAGTCTCAACTCAGTACAGCTCAGCAGAAACTGTTGCATCAGTTACATAGTGAGCAAACTCGTCTGCAGCAGCACACTGAGCAGCACAAAAAGGAAGTAGGTGAATGGGAGGCTAGAGTTCAAGAACTTCAGGAGGAGGTCCAGATTTATAACTGTGCTGCTCTGGAGAAAAATGAAGATGAATCAAAGCACCTGCAGGAGATCAAACAATTGAGACAGTGTGTTTGCATGATGCAGGCTGAGGTGGAACTACAGTCTAGGGCTGAAGAGGAATCAGTCATATTCCAGAGGCAACTAGAAGAAAAACTGGAAGAGATGTGTGTTCAACTTGAAGACAACATGGTTTCAATGAAGGCCCAGGATGCACTCATCCATAATCTCACTGTTGAACTGCATGCCAAAGAAATGGAAATGGGCATTAAGAATGAAAGTGAGCAAAAGCTTCTCAGTAAGGTGTCTCAACTAGAGCGCCAACTCCAGTGTGAACATGAAAAGAAAATCTTTCAACAAAAAGTAGCAAAAAACACAGAGGAAGAACTTCTTGACAGATTATCTCAGCTCGAACAAAGAATGGTAAAAGATAAAGAAAGAGAACAAGATCGGCTTAATGAACTATATCAGCTTGGACAGGAGATAGAAAGTATAAGAACTGAATCTGAGACTCTACAAAAGGAAAAAGCAAGAATCCAAGATAACTGTAATGATATGTCCTCTGCATTGGTCCACCTTCAAACTCAGCTTAACAAACAAAATAATGAACTTAACCACCTTCGAGACAGCTTGAAGAAAGCTCATGAGGTGCTGATGTATAGAGATGAGGTTTTATCAAACCCGACTTCTGAACTCATACTTGTGGAAAAGGACAAAAAAGAGTTTATAGAGGAAATGATGAGTCAAAGGTTTGTAATACAGGACCTTCAGGCACGGTTTCAAAAGCTCACTGAGGAATGGGACCACTTGAATGAGAATGTACAAAAACTGCAGAATGATATATGCCAGGAGAAAAAAACAGTTGCTCAGCTTCAGACTCTCTTACGCATTGAAGAAGAGGCAAAGTGTCTCCTACAGCAGGAGAATTCAGGATATAGGCATCTCTCAGATCAACTGTCAGCTCAGATTGTTGAAATGGAGGCAGAGTCAACGAAGCTCTTAGAAGTTCAAGAGGCACTGAGAGTAGAGCTGCAGCTCAGAGACAGTCATCTACTAAATCTCAGGGCTGAACTAGATGCCAAGGGCAAAGAGATGAACTTGCTTTGTGGTAAGGTACAACAGAAAATGACTGTATTTAGAAATGATATTATGAACGACAAAAGTTTCTATAATGAGGCACATTTGAGTAGTTTTTTGGAAGATCAGAACAAAGAACTGGGTCTTTTACAAGAAAAGAATACTACAAATCAGCTTCAGCAATCACTGATTGAGTCTCAGACAGAAATGCAGCAAGTAAAGGAGGCATTTGAGAAGGAAAAGACTCAGCTGAAGGAGCAGTTGCTGGAGATGGAGAAGTTGGTCATTGCCCTTGAAACAGTGATGGACCCAGCCAGTCCACACAGGTTTGTGGCACTCGGCCTGGTAGTAAAAAATAAGATTGAGAGCTGAAAATCATTGTTGTCTTGATTGTTGTGTTGCTTCTCCAACATGGATGCCTATTGACAATATTGTAGTTGCAAGAAGCTTTCTCACAAATCTGTACTGGTTTCTTATTATGGAATGAAAATCTGTTTAACCCATCACATTTTTCTTAATAAGTAACAATTTTATTCTTACCTTCATTTTACTAATTGTTGCATTGCATTGCTGTTGAGTTGCATGACTTAATTAATGCACACATGAGTAAAATGATCAGCATTGCATCCTCTAACAACTAATCATTGCATATTCTGAGCTGTTAACACAAATTAGGTCTATATTAAATACATAACACTATCTGTTTCTAAAGTAAGTGTTGTTGATTTTTACATAGGATCAAACTTGATGAGGTTAATTCTGAAAACAATGCCCTAAAAGACAAACTGGCTGTATTACACCAAGATGTATTTCGACTTGAGGAGGAGGTCAGCAAAACAAAGTAAGCAGACTTTATGTGATTCATTCATGTAACCAGAGCATTTTTGATGCAACTTTTAAGGAGTCACCAGTTCAACTGTGCTTCCACATCAACCCTTAAGGGATTCTAGGAACTTTTTTTCATACTGTTTGTTTTGTGTGGAATAAATACAGTTCAAGTTTCTCAAAGGATAATCATTAAAATACATTTTAGAATTGTGGTCTCATGTCCTTAAATTAGGCTAAAATAATAAAGCTACACAAAAACCAACTTGCATGTTTTGTAATGACAAAAAAAGTTTTCTTTTTTTTCTTTTCAGAAAGGAACTTGGTGGAAAGGAAAGTGGATACATTAAGGTTCAAGAAGAACTAGAGAGATTACATAAAGAGGTAAGAATCTTTACAAATTAGTGTTTAAACAAAATGTTTACATTATTTCTGGTTAACCTCCAAGTTTGTTTTTGTTTTTTTACCTAAAAGAACTCTAAGGCTCGAGAGGAGGTCCTGGAGTTGAGCACAAGAAATTTGCATCTTAGCAATGAGAATGCAAAGTTGAATTCTTGCCTCCAATCTGACCAAGAACAAGTGCAAAAGTTGACTCAAAAGCTTGAGCAAGTCTGTTTCGAGCAAGACAAGACTGCTAGAAATCTTCTAGAAGCAGAACTCAGGAAAGCCACAGATAAGGTAAGAAAATTGGTCTAGGCCACAGGTTGAAAATACATTTTTTTTAATGTGTTTTTTTTTGCATCCAAAATCGCAAGTTTTACAATGTCCACAATGCATTTACATGGTGTAGTATAAATGTAAGGTGTTCGAAAATTTTGTAATGACATTTATGTTTATTGAATTATTAATTCTCATCAATTAATAATATAACAATGTTATCTAGCTCTAAATTTTGTTGTAAAAGTGAACAGTAATGGCCCAAGTATATGAATATTCATTTCATTATTACTTTTTCTTTTTTTTTTTTTAAAGACTGTTAAGGTATTTATGTTTATCTACCAGTTTGCACAGCCTACTCTTTTGATTTTGTTTCTACAGCTAATGTTTGTAATGAAAATATATGTAAATTGTAACTTATCTTATCAGTAGGTTTATAAGTTACCATTGCAAGCAAGCTTTTATTTGGCCTTAGAGCAAGATCCTGTTAATTTCTCAGTTAGGGAGAGCATAGGTACTTTCTATATGGGGTCTGCATTCCCACCCCCAGTTTATGTGTAAAATACTAAATTGTCCCTATGACTGTATCACTTGTAAATGTTTCTGTTAGGAAATAGCCGTTGTTGCAGTTAAATCAACAAATGAATACCTTTGTGGCAATTTTTAAATAATATGTCATTATTTTGAAAATGACAGCTCCAGCGTTTGACAGATGTGGAGTCTGCCTTGACCAACCTAACCCTGAAAAATCAGGTGCTTCAAAAGGACAAGGAAGACTTGATTAAGGATTTAGAAAGTAAAAACAAGAAGGTAAGTTGCCTTTATCATAAGGTATATATTTTACATGTTTTTGTACTTAAACAGTCGTTTCCACTTGTCAGCTTGAAAACCTTCAAGAGTGTGTCAAAACACTGGAAGTGCAAACTGCAGAGCTTCAGTCCCAGCTTGATATAATGTTTAAGGAGAAGGGTTTTCACATTCAGGAGATGTCTACACAGCACAGACTTCTAAAAGAATCTCAAGACAAGGTGTGTAACAATAACTTGGTCATTTTCCATATGTTTTATTCATTTTTATTTACTGATAATTATATAAAAATGTGTTTCCCCCTAAATCCAAATGCTTTTTAAAGGTTCTAGAGTGTGAAGCCAGGCTTTGTGAGCTTGTTAAAGAGAAACATCAGTTGCAGCTGGTTCACAAAGTAGAAGAAGAGGTTACATTAAGTGCTCTACAGGAACAGCTGAGATTTGTGCAAGAACATAATCAAGAACTTCTTAACACAGTGAGTTACTCAGACTCTGCAACAATTTTAACTTTAGCCAAAATTTCAAAGGATAATTCTGAAATCTGTAAAAACACACACCACTAGTTTTCATCCTGCATTAAAGAGGTTGAGAATAACAATTTAAGTTTCTTTGCATAATTAATAGATGAGAACACAATTTAAGTAGTTTTTTTACTGTGAGTATTGTGGTATTCTGCCTGAAGTTGCCTGGGTTCAGTAATCCCAAACAGTCTTTTCTGAGTCTTATCTTATTTCCTTGTTACTGCGCGATTTACTCTATATATTTGCTCTAGTGTCCATCCTTCCTTAGTTCAAAGACATATAGGTTAAATAAATTGATGATACAAAATTATGATTAAGTGTCAATATGTAACAAGAAGCAACTTAATAATAAACATTATTTCAATTTTAAATTTAACACAATAATATTACCATTATTAATAATGTTTGGTCAAAGGACAAAAATAAAACCAAAAAGCCTGTGGACAAAGGTTAATAAGTTGGAAAATATAACTTTAATTATTACCACTGCATATTAATAAATAATGATGTGCTTGGACAATGTTATAAAGGTAAACCTACATATTGGTCTTTAGCTTGAAATGTCTAAGCAGACCTGATGTGTCAGATCCACAGTAAAACAACTTAGCCTGCTAAGGCTAATCACAGGCACTTCTGCAAATATAACTAAATCGTATAAGTGGTTAAGGATGATTTACAGATTATACTCATGGATGGAGTATGGATGGAGTATGTGTACAGGATTAAAAGTTGTTTATATAAGTATTTCATATGAGTTTTGTTTATTTGTAGGTTAAAGATATTGAAACTGAGCTGCACTCTAATGAGTTAGAGGTTCAAAGGTTAAAGAAACAACATGCAGAATTGGAAACTGCTAAGCAAGAGGCAGAGAAACAGGTATGACCTTTTTTTCCTTTGGGTCGCCCAGTTAATTTCTATTGAGTCTTTGTTGGTTTAAATCACCTTTAAATGACTAATAAATCAGCTTTCAGAAAACGACAGACATCTCATGATGAATCTCAGTTTGAAATTATTGCCTACAGCAATCACACTAATAAACAAATCAGTAAATTAAATGATCTTAACTACATTAGTTGAACAGGTCTTGTAAGAAATCAGTGGAGCAAGTAAATTCTAATTTTTATATCACTTTTATAACATTTTATTATTTTTTAACACAAATTGGTTGTGCTTGACAGGTTTTGAGAGCAAATACTGCACTGTCTTTGAGCCGGGCTCAGCATGTTCATGAAGTGCAGAAGTTACAAGAAATTACTGGAAGCAGCACCCAGATGCAGCTGACGCAAGTAAATACTCAGTTGACTGAGCAGCAGAATAAGACACAGCAGCTGGAGCAGCAACTCTGTTCTCAGGTCCAGCAGACCCGAATGCAGCTCAGCCTTCAGCAGGTACCCCCTAATATACTATATATTTATACATAGTGAAACGCTGATTCTCATTCTTTATATGAACTTGAAGTCTCAGTCGAAATTCAAGAATTTAATTCATGCGATCATATGACTTTGCCCAAACCTCTGGTTGTGCATCAAACCCAGTTTAACTATCTTCACTAAAGTGGATTCCCAGAATGTCATGTAAACACCAAACACCATGTTTTTACATAGTCATCAACAAGTGTCTTATATTAAGTGTCAGTTTAAGACATTTTGCTTTTACATGAAAGGCTAGAATTATCTGGTTGGTGGCCTATGTCTGGCTTTAACTGGGAAATGCTGGTTTTGATGGTTCATCAAAAGACCTGCTGTAAACCAAATGCTACCAAACAAGGGATCTATTTATTATTCACTATAAAAATAGTGAAATACAAATTACAGTGTTCTAAACAAATTTATTCTTAATATTATGAAAGATATGCTAAGGTGTAGGATCCTTTGTGGACAAAGTTTTGTCTTTCAGGAGATTTTTGTTAATTCTAGGGACCATAAAAATATTGTTTTATAAACAAAACTATTTTTTGATTCATGTTTAAGTTCATTTGGATATCGTGGTATAAAATAAGCCAGTACTCAAAATTACAAATTCATGAGTTTCCTGCATCACAAAAGTAATGCAATGTCTTAATGTGGTGAGATTATGCAGATGGATGAAGACATTCCTTTGCTGTCATATGTATGTATGTATGGCAAATTGGCATTTCAGTAAAACTACATGTTTAAACAGATGTTAAAGTAAAACAATCAGGCATTTAGGCAGCAGTTAGTGTTTCTACCTTAAGGTTTGATTTTTGGTTGGAGTGAACAAAGTTCTTCCCTGTGCGTGAGTGGATTTACATAGACAGCAGATAGGTAAATTAGAGATAATAAAATAAAAAAAAGCTCTTATGTCTGTATTGTTTGTAACCAGTCCTGTCTTATAAATTGCCCTGTAATGTTGTCTGTTGATGCCCAGCGATGGATTGGCGCCCTGTCCTGGGTCTATCTGCCTAGCGCCCGAGACGTTCTACCCTGGATGGGCATGGGGAACCCCACCGCGACCCTAATAGAGGATAAGCGGGAGATAATGAATGAATGCATGTTGTCTGTTGATGGAAACGTATAGTAAATAAATAAACATATAAACTAAAACCTATAATTCTAAGGCATAAATAGACTTCAGCCAGTCTCAACTTTCTCTTCCTCTTATCTTAGACACAGCAGCTTTTTTTTTTAGTCCATGTGAGCTAGATTACCAAAACTGATCAAATTAAAAAACAGAAATTATGTTTAGTACTACAAGAATTATCATTTTCTTTTAAATGCATATGCATGACATATGTACTTCTTTAAACTGAACTGCAAATGACACATCTTGAAATTATTTTGGCCAAGGCAGATACTCACCGCCTATTTTATTAGGTACACATTTTTGTCTTTGCAGTCACTGTCCATTTTAGCTCACTTAGCATATAGATGCACTTTGTATTAATGTGATTACATAGTGTAGTTAATCATATAGATGGATAAACATACAAATATTTATTATAACCAAAAACACAGACACACTTTGAGAAGGGGATGGAGAACATGCAAGAGCAGATGGATGATGTGGAAACAAGGTTAAAAGCATCACGTCTTATACTGCAGGAGAAAGTAAATCAGCTAAAGCAGCAGGTATGTCCATAATGTAAACTCTGAAGCATGTGGGATTCTTACATTGCTGCTTAAATTTAATGCACTGAGTGATATGCTGTATTATTTTGATTTTGCTTTAGCTAGCGAAGAACGCCAAGTCAGATCTACTTCTTAAGGACCTCTACATTGAAAATGCACAACTCATGAAGGCTCTGCAGGTCACTGAGCAGAGACAGAAAAGTGCAGAGAAGAAGTCATTTCTGTTGGAAGAGAAAGTGACTGCTCTTAACAAACTCCTGTGTAAAGTTGCCCCAATCTTACTTTCTGCCTAGAACCCTCCTTTTCAACTGTAATTAACTGTGTAATGAAAGAGTCTGAAGGCGCATTGATCTGAGACCTAGAGCTTGATCCAGGAAGGATTTACAGTGAAAAAGCACAATAACTATGATACAGGTTAAAAGTTGGTGTCTTAACATCCCACATTGTATTATCAAGCTACTGTGCAATAAGTGTTTCAGAGTGTACAGAACAATGTGACGATATACTAAAAGGCCATTTACTGTCTCTTCTGAGAGACAGCAGATTTTATTTTTGAATTTATTCAGACTGGAAGTATGTAAAAGTGGTAAAGTTTATTTTCATAAATGATACTCTGCCTAAGCATCTTGTAATTATGAACCCTTAGTATCGTATAGTTTTGATACAATGATAAACTGTAAAATTCTGTTTTATTGCTATATTTACAAAAAGTAATGTAATTGACTCTTCCATTATTGTTCGTTTTATATAAAAACATAACGTGAATATCTTCTTTAGGATGTGCTCAATACCCCACTGATCATGTTAGTGTTTCTCTCCTCATATAGTAATTAATGATAATGATTGTGAATATTGAAATGACTCGTGTACTGACAAAACTGAGCAAATCACATTCATATTTTATTTGATCAGCCTCATTGATTTACATAATCAGACTGATCTTCTAACTGATTATCTGATCTGGTGCAACAAGCTGAATCACGGCAGAACCTCAATTTACAAATATAAAGCAAAATCACAATTATGTAACACTTCCATCAAGCAGAGGAGGCAGTACTTAGTTTCTCCACTCAGCCACCGTAAGAATTGTCTGTATATAGGATACACAGGATGTGGTAAATTACAATGTGTGTGCAAATGTAACAAGAGATGAGTCATATGAAACATACAGGTGTCTTTTATTTCATACAAATTTGATCCTTACATTAAGTATGCAGAGAAGTCTAGTAATCGTAAACAGCCGAGTTAATGCTGCAGCAAATATGACCTGCCTTAAGTTATGCATAATCCATCTGCTTCTGCTGGAAATGCAGGTTTAAATTATTCAAAATTAACATGATGGTGGTTTTCTTCCACAAGAGAAGGGTTTTCCTCAACGAATTTCAATGATTTTAAATCCATGAATTAAGACAATCATCTAAACCATTGTCTATAAATAACTACAAAAACAAAATTCTGTGAAGAGGGTCAAGATATGACATGCTCGAGGACCCCCTGCCGGATCAGTTGCTCACATTTCCATCGTGGAAGAAAATGCTGCCAAGAGAGAAATAATGTATTTGTTGAATATGAAAAAATATGAATGTCATCTTCCTGGCGCGCAAATTAGATCAGTATTAATACCTGGCTATTTTTCTTCAGGAGTATGATTGTACCATCATCAACCTCAAACTCTCCATGGTCTTTCAGGCAGCGGACCTGGGGAGAAGAGCAAAAAAATGCTTACAACATGCAGAAATGTAACACAGAATAATAAGTGTTTATTTAATATATCTGGATTATATACAACACCCATGTTAAATGGTCTTACCTCTATATACAAACTTTTGGGGGGCTTCATGTCTTGTGTTATATCCAACCCCTCCTCTCCTCCAAGTGACCGCATATACGTAGCTAGAGACTTCTTGTACTGATTGAACCACTCCAACTGAGGATTCAGGAAATGGTATATTTAAAAAAAAAAAAAAAGAAAAGGAAATGACAAAAAGACTTACTAGAAGAGGAAAGGCATGACACCTCCTCTGCACACATGTGGAAACGGATCGATACGGGTAACACACTTCCATATTCCCATCTGAGAGCACGAATACGAAGGAGGCGGTCATACCTGTTAAATTAGAAGAGGTCAATAAAGGGAAATATATATGTTCCAGAAATAATAATAGTAATAGTACTCACAGATAGGCTGTGATACAACGCTGGTTCCTCTGCAAGCAGCAGTGTCGGAACTTGATGGTGGGGATGAGCTCTGTCTTGCCTTCAGTTTTGGCTTCATTTCTAGTAAAAATCAAATGAACTGTAAATGTGATTTAGTGCTACTTCACTTCTTATTTACATTTATGATCTTCTACTGTATTATGAACAAACTAATCAGGTTTCAACAGAAATAACATCAGTCTCACACGTCACTCTGGTTCTGCTCATATAAGGCTTTCATTTCTTCCAGCACTTGTCGAATGCCATCCTCCTGTCGACATAGAAGTCATGTTACCTGTTCAGTTAGGGTTCCAATTTATTTGTCACAGTTACGAATATATAGTAAAATGTAGAGGTGACTCCATGAATTTATGTAAGTGGTAAGACAAGAAAGAATTAAATTACCCTTTGCTTAAAATACTACCAAAGAAAGATCATATAAATATACATATTAATTACAAAAATAACAAATAAGGAAAAGTGTGATGTGCATTCAACCACTGAGGTACAATGCAATGGGGCGTCATGGTGGCTTAGTGGTTAGCACTTTTGCCTCTCAGTGCTGGGGCTCCAGGTTCGAATTAGGGCTGCAACTAACGATTATTTTGATAATCGATTAATCGTTCGATTATTTTTTCGATGAATCGGATAAATAAATAAAAAATTCCATGTATTAACATTTAATCATTTAGCAGACGCTTTTATCCAAAGATGGATGTTTTTCAGTAAAATTATTTTATAGTATAGTATTACATATAGTAATTTTATTCAAAATGTTTAAGTTAACATTTCCTGTAATGAATGAAAAGCACAATGAAAGAAATAATGTATCATCTAAACATCCCTCACTTAACAACAAAAGTCAATTCCAAATAACACATGATACTCTCATGATACATGATACATGTTGCCCTCAGTAATGAACCAAATATTGTCTGTTCTGTAGCCTATTGGAAAAAAATTAACAAATGAACTAATTAACAATCAGCTATTGAAAAAAAATTAACAAATGAACTAATTCACAATCAGCTATTGAAAAAAAATTAACAAATGAACTAATTCACAATCAGCTACGGAAAAAAATAACTAACAAATTAGCCAGTTAACAAAAAAAAATACCTCTTGTGTGAAATTTCAATTCAAACTGGGACATATGTGGCTGCTTTGCACACTGTGTACAAGGCTTCCTGTTTGTCTCGACGCGGTCTGAAAGCGGGGGGCGGGGCGGGGCGGGGCGGGGGGGGGGCAGGGCGCCGCGCGCAGTCTCCCAGTGCCGGGACATTTAAAGCCGCGTACTTTTACGCCGTCAATCCCCCGTGCTGCTATTGATCCGCGTGACATACAGACATGTCCCGCGAAATACGGACTTATTCGTATAACGGATGTTAAGACACGTTCTCTATCACTATTATTATCCAGTTAACAACCAAATACAGCATGATGCTGCGTCATCACCGTGCTGCTGCGCATGTTCGCAGAGCTGCATGTTCCACGTTCTTTATTTTCAGCGTTGGCTGTGTTTCATTTGTACATTTATCAACTTGTTTTGCAGACTCCGCCTCGTTCTGTTCAACCCTCTCTTATTTTCCAGCGTTATTGAAGCGCTGCAGGTGACATAAGAGGTTACGACATCGCGAGTAACGTGGAAATCGCACGACCCAACGAATCGATCGATACTTAGAATAATCGATTTTTATCGATTCGTTGTTGCAGCCCCAGTTCGAATCCTAATTTAGGTTGAGTTCTCATGTTCTTCCCTTGTCTGCATGGGTTTCCTCTGGTTTCTTTCACAATCCAAAAACTTAAGGTAAATTGGCTGCTCTATCTTGCCATTATATAGTGTGTATGTGTGAGTGTGCCCAGCGATGGATTGGCACCCTGTCCTCAGTGTATCTGTTCAGCATCTTAAACGTTACCCCCATGATGGGGATGGGGGTGCCCTAGAAGAAGATTAAGCGGTAGATGATGGCTGGTACAGTGCAATGTGTTATGATGAATGATGATATAATGTTAAAATGCCAAAATTAGTGGTTACATTAATTAAGTGTTTGAAGTGTCAGTAAAGATTTTACATCAGTGTCAGTGTCAGTAAAGATTTTACATCAGTGTCAGTGTCAGTAAAGATTTTACATCCTTCTGTTTTAGCTTCTGATTTATCTGCTTTATCTAGATCATCTCATATCCGACCCTAATACAACTATATCCATCCCTCGAGATCATTTTACATTGATCTATTATTATCGTTATTAATGGGCTGGCGATATGTTTTGTTTTTTTTTTGGACCATGCTCATGTTTTAAATTTGTATGATTTTGACAGGAACATTTTATGATGAGCAGATATATAGCCCAAGACAAAGAAAACAGAACATTTGCCTTTGTTATTTTTACTTTTGTTGATTTTTTTCAGTTATTTGCAGCATGATCATAAACTTGTTCTCTTGTAATAATTTTGACAAAATATATTTTTATAGATGGCAACGTATTTTAAGTTATATAAAGTTTTTTTTTGTGTGTGTGGAATAATATGCCTGTGGGCACGGTGGCTTAGTGGTTAGCACATTCGCCTCTCAGCGCTAGGGATTCCCAGTTTGAATCCCCATCTAGGTGGAGTTTCCATGTTCTCCCCGTGTCTGCGTGGGTTTCCTCCGAGTTCTTCGGTTTCCTCCCACAGTCCGAAAACATGGATCAAGGTCAAGTGAGTTCTCTAAATTGCCCCATATAGAGTGTGTATGTGTGTGTGTGCCCAGCGATAGATTGGCGCCCTGTCCTGGGTCTATCTGCCCAGCGCCCGAAATGTTCTCCCCTGGATGGGCATGGGGAACCCCCCACGACCCTAATAGAGGATAATGCGGAAAATAATGAATGAATGGATGGATAATATTCCTGTCTGTTTACTCTTAGTGTTCAATAAATGTTTATTCTGTTTGGCCCGCGACCTAAAGCCTGCTTTGAGTTTAACACCCGTTATCTATTCATTCATTATCTCCCGCTTTATCCTCTATTAGGGTCGCGGTGGGGTTCCTCATGCCCATCCAGGGGAGAACGTCTCGGGCGCTGGGCAGACAGACCCAGGACAGGGCGCCAATCCATCGCTGGGCACACACTCACTTACACAGACACACTCTATATGGGGCAATTTTGAGAATTCAATTGACTTGATCCATGTTTTTGGACTGTGGGAGGAAACTGGAGAACACGGAGGAAACCCACGCGGACACGGGGAGAACATGGAAACTCCACCCAGATGGGGATTCGAACCGGGAATCCCTAGTGCTGAGAGGCGAACGTGCTAACCACTAAGCCACCCCCCGTGTACTTTTATAGTGCTTATTTACAACAGTACACTGCATAATGTTTTATGAAATATTAAACTCGAACCGAGAAAAACGCGACAACACGCTCACATTGAATGCGGGTAACTGGCCGTCACTCATCCGGTGCAGTTCTCTTATAAGCTCCACTGCTTTCTCACAGAACATGCTTTTATAAAGAGGCCGCAGCAGCTGCTCACGCTTCTTCAGCTGGATGTGAACTCAGTGGAAGCGCGTTACAACTTACAACAACAAGCGCGCCGCCATGGAAAGGTTTACGCGGCAGAATTTGGTCCCTGCGTCACATGATCATAACTTCGGCTACGGAAGGTGGAGTGGGACACTTTATTTAAACCAAACAAGCATACGCGTCACCGCTGTGAGGGATGTGCTTGCTGCGTTCGCTGCCGCACACTTTTCTAAACCGAGTTTATAAAGTAAGGGATGTTTTATTCATCTATTTATTTTAGCTAATATTACATTAACAAACACTATTTTAGTTTCTCGGTGCGTGGAGACTGTATGTTGTTTGATAACAGCATGGTGTTTGATTCATGTACATCAGCTGGTGCACTGATAAAGCTCTGAATAATCAGGTTTCAACAAGCAAATATATCTGACTGTAGATCATTTAAAATTACTTTATATTTCATTATATTAAAGTAACGCGGATTAATCAACAACATCAGAAGCACATCTTGCAAGCAACGAGAATTAAATATAATAATTATGAATATAATAACATATATAAATATTATATGTACAGAATCGAATATATATATATATATATATATATATATATATATATATATATATATATATATATATAATTTAATTACTAGTAAATTAAAGAGTGAATCAAAGAGCATTAAATGTGCACAGTTGTTTATAGGTGGTTCAAATAATTTTGAATAATTTTGTTGGTTTTTATAAAGTGTTTCAAGTAAAAATTTTCTGAATTTGCCTGAGAAGCTAAAAGTTGAACAAATACAGGCTGGAATTTTAGAAATAACATTAGATAGATAGATAAATAGATTGATGGATAGATCAATCACTTTAACAATCCCAGAGGTATTGCAGCAGCCAATGCAGTTACAGTAAAGAAAACAAATAAGAATAACAGAAATAATAAGCAACTATAAAAAGCAGCATACAGTATATGTAGATACTGTAAGTTATAATGTAAGCATAGGAAAAATATGGTTACATTATATGTGTCATTGAACTGGTTTCGTACAATTTTAATTATGCATGTTAGCTTAGTGGTTAAATTGTTGGGTTATTAGTCTAAACTGGGGTGCCTTATCATGGCTGTACCTGTCCCCAATGTAAAAGTTGGGATATTTGTATGTCAGATAAATTGTTCTATTTTTTTTAATCTGATTTATAATCTGAAAAACTAATTGGAGATACAAATGGAAATTGAAAATTTGGAATATGTAAATCTTGAGAAACAGAGAGCTGATTATGTTAAAACCTTAAAAGCAACTATGTTAAATTATTATATAAACTAAAAATAATAAAGAATTTTTATGCCATAATATAGTCAAAAGTTATCTGAGCAATAATTTCAAACTGTTGTCATTATAGCAAGCAGATTTATTTTTTATCTCTGACATGAAGTAAGCGTCTGAAGAACATTCTCTCGCACTGTTTCACTTCCACAGAACATAAACCTGCCAAAAGAAAGTTACTATTAGCATTTGTACAAAAAGTGAAATTATATACTTATTTTTCTACACCAAAAATAAATTATGATTTATGTAGTTATTACTTTACAGCAAATATTTGCCTCTTGTTGTTTCATTTGAGATTACAGATATTAACTTACAGTCTCCGGTCTGATCCTCTCTGCACTGTTATCTGAGTAGCACCAAATTTAGGGAACAGAGGATTAATTATACTGTTGTTCCACATGAATTTCACGCGAGTCAAATCACCCACATCCTTTTCAACATCAATAAGGAGCTCATAGGTCTTACCAGGTGTCAACGTGCCACTGAAAACAAAATCATAATAAGTATAACAAGACAAAATAGTACAAGATTAACTTGATTGAATACAAACACAATACATTTAAAGTGAATTAACATGCATTAAAATACATCTAGTTGCCTTTGAGTAAATATTGGACGTTTCATACCTTTGTATGGTATATTGACGAGTATTTTCACTAGCACCATACAATGCTACATTGAAATATCCCATGTTAGTGCGGGAACCATCAATAGTGACTGTCACTTTATAGCGATAACCTAAAAGGAAAACAGAGGTTACAGCATTTAATTACTGAAGTAAAGGACTTTATTACCAAACCAAATTTAAGCAATACACTAGCTCTAGTATGGCTTTATAGGTGATCAGCAACTTTTATAAGTATTCATCTACCTTATGTAAATGTTTGAAAAGTGACTTTTGACAAACTTTCCTATTTTGGCTTCCATCAGATATTTTTTGTACAGGTCACAAACTGTAATTTGGATATACAGTATTAAAAGTTTGTTTTCTCCACTTCATCCATCCTCCATCGTATAGATGGACTACATTTACAGATTGTAGTACATCTGTTTTTTTTGTTGTTGTTTTTTGTTAGCTCAGTGTTCGCTCTCTTTTCTCTATTGGTCTGGACCTTCATAGAACGGGTATAATTTGGGTGGTGTATTATTTATTATCCATTCTGCAGTGACACTGGTTTTAGTGCAGCAGTGCTGCTGTAGTTTCATTTAAACACCTCAGTGACACTGCTGGAATAGGAATAATGCTCCAACCAGGGCGCAGTAGCTCAGTGGTTAGGATGTTCGGCTATCAATCTGAAGGTTGGGGGTTCAAATCCCAAGTCCACTGAAGTTACCAATGTGGGTCCTTGAGCAAGACCCTTAACCCTCATTGCTCCAGGGATGTAGTGATTAACTCTGTGCTCACCTTGTAAGTCACTTTGGATAAAAGCATCTGCTAAATGACAAAATGTAAATGTATATGTAACCAAATAATACCTGCTCTGTGGTGCTACTATTGGGGTCCTGACCATTAGAGAACAGAGTAAAGGGGACTAACACAGTATGTACTGTAGTCTGCAAACAGATGGACTACATTTAGTAATTGTAGAACTACAAAGTCTATCTTTACAGTTAGTGGAACTGACAAAAAGGAAGTTTAGTAAAAAAGGAGGCGTACCCAAACTTTTTGACTGGTACTGTTGTGGCATGTACAAGTGATTTAATATCTAATTTTTTTTTTATATTGCGTTTTATTAAAGATATTTATCATATGTCTTTTTAAATATTTTAACTCCAACAAATCCAGTCTTTAATTAATGTTAAATATTAAATTACAAAATCTAAGAATCTGTGAAGCTCAAAAAAGTTAAACATACGTTTGAAAGGTCGTGCATCGCCTGTATTTAAGTAGAACTTCATTTTTGTAACCCCATTCGGTACTTGGAACTGGTCAGCATAGTGGCCCATCAAAGCACATGCACCATTAGCACATGGAAAACAACGTCCCTAAAACACACATGCACACATATATTGACCTGTGTCAGTCAGCAGGTCCCTGTGTTATGTAGTAAAACCTAAAGAATATTTAGATACTGATTTCACTTCTGTATCACTTCCTATTATGAGATAAAACAAAAATTCTTAAATCTAGTCAAATTTTTATGTTAATTTGTTGTTCACAACATACTAAAAAACACTTCGCACTTTTATGTACCCATTAAATATAACAGCCACCATAGGCCAAAAAATTAAGTGTAAAAGACGGAGTAAATATAATTGTGTTCACGTTCAGTTAAAACACAGCTTGAAGCCTGAGGCTGGTGTCTGTAGTCATCCTTACACCTCCATTCTTTGCAGCATTGTTCCATATGAACATAAAAATGCACTGTTTTTACAGACTTACAGACTCAAATACAGTATCATCAGAGCAGGGGTATCCCAAAAATCCATTAGCATTTAGGATACTGTCACTGTAGTACTTGTAGGACCTCAGATGATTGCAGGCAGCAAAGTCACGGGTACCTAACAAACAAACAGAAGAGGGACGGGTGTATTGTAGTGTAAAAGAGCAAATGTCTTTGATTTAAGCAGTGGTGTCCAAAATTGTGAATAGGTGTATATGTCCAAAAGGAAACTGTATATGTTCAAAAGGTAACTACATTTGATTAAAATATTGCCATATTTACAACAAGACGATGGATCCTTACTAAATATTGACTTTGTAAGGTGCACAAACTTTTGCACATGCCACATTAGTAATTTTGTTTATGTAATGAAAAACAGCTTTAATGTTTGTTAGTTAGGATTTGTGATTTTATGTTTAATTAGCAACAGTGTGAATTTTACTTTTCAGTTTAATTATTATTCTTCAATAAAAAGAAATACAAAATGTGTAATGTGTTCTGATCTCACCTTCCCAAATGCCATCAAGATCTACAATTTGTGAGATTAGGTTCTTGTCACAGCCAGGCATCTCTTCACCACCATTTGGATAGAAATCAATATGTCCCACTGCTTGAGACATTCCAAAACCTAAATAAAAACATAAATAGAACATTTTAAACAAACAAAACAATTAATGTAAAAATTAAAATGTTTATGGGTATTTATTAAGGAACTGGCTGAAACTCAACCACAAATCTAAATATAACATCTGATAAAAATGTGGGTGAGGAGTAAAACAGTTGATATCAGTCTTGTTTTGGGGTTAGTATTACAAGAGTTTATTATTTAATGAAAGCCAAAGCCAATGTTAGTAGGTTTGTGATATTGTATTCAACTCACATTGTGTGGATAAGATTTAATTAGCCAGAAATAGTTAAAAAAAAACAATGCTGCATGATATAAGATTTGAAACCCATGTGAAATGATGTCTTACCCAGGTTAGGAATCATAGGCAGTGCATCGGTGTGAATGACATCAACAAACAAAGCATCACTGGGGTCCAGTCTTACTATTTCAGGACAACCTTGGAAATAAGGCTCAGCAGGGTCCAAACCTTCGAATAAAATATATGAAACCTTTAAATAATGTAGTATAATAAAGATGTAACAAATGTTTTTTTTCCTGTAAATTGTGTATATAGTTAAAAGCAGTGGTAGGTGAACAAATCAAAGATTACATTTTCAGTGTTTTGTAATTTTCATGCAGTCTGTAGTACCTGTAATTCTTCCCAGTCTCTGTGTTCTTCGGCCAGCCTCTGCAGCACTGTGTGCACCTAGGCTGTGTCCAATAATATGCACATTTTCAGGAGACTGTCGAAAATGATCCTGGAGCCAAATTACATTTAATTAATGAAACTTGCAAAATATTTTTTTTTATTTGCACAATGGTTAAGATAAACAAACATTTAAAATTTTATGTTATGATTGCAAACACTTAAACTACAGGTCAATTAAATCAAATTTGTGTCTTTATGCACATTAACTTTAATGCTTAATTATAAGTTTCGAGATGTATCACAAGAAAAAAAATGACAGTCTTTAAAAAAATTAATCAAACAGCACTCATTTATCCATCAATAACAATGTATTCAATGTTATTTGGGTAATAAAACTACTGTGTGTCTATTTGTGCCTGCCTGACAGAAAGCAGCAATTGAAATTACTGTTATTACTTATTTTAAAATGATTTCTCCTGCTCTGCTGCCAAACCATACTGTATAGTATGGACAGCATACACTCATAAACTTCTTATAATTAGCACGTGTAGCAAAGTCGCTATTTCACACTAAACTAACCCTTAACTTTGATGGTAAAGTGTTGTATGATGTATTGCCTTTTACTTGTAATCTTAACAGTAATGTTTCTGTGCTTGCTGTTTCACAGGGCTTTGCTGTTTTCAAATGTAGTAATATTTATAGGCCGCTGCGTGGCGCGAATGAGCTGATTGTGTAAACGTGTTTATTAAAGTTGGGAATTTTTCCCCCTCTCCCCTGTTTTGTTTGGAAATAAAATACGAAATGTACAGATGGTTGTAATTATTACTCTTGAATGAAAACGTTGCTGGTAACCTTACAAGGTCTTCACAGATTATTTACATTCAACTTACTTTAAAGATGGAAATCATATATGCCATCTGAGCCCCAACTACTCGAATATTATTGGCTGCCTGTGTGTAAAGTGTTCTTCCTCCAGTTTTCCAATCCACACAGATACAGTTTATGTCTTCAACCATCAGCAAATGCTTAGAAACAGACATCAGATATGAATATTATATCCTAAATTTAAACCGTTGAACTGAATAACAGTTAATGGTTAAAATACGATCATTCATTCATTCATTATCTCCCGCTTATCCTCTATTAGGGTCGCGGTGGGGTTCCCCATGCCCATCCAGGGGAGAACGTCTCGGGCGCTGGGCAGATAGACTCACTCCGGCGCCAGATAGGGCGCCAATCCATCGCTGGGCATACACTCACTCACACAGACACACTCTATAGGGGGCAATTTTGAGAATTCAATTAACTTGATCCATGTTTTTGGACTGTGGGAGGAAACCGGAGAACCCGGAGGAAACCCACGCAGACACGGGGAGAACATGGAAACTCCACCCAGATGGGGATTCGAACCGGGAATCCCTAGCGCTGAGAGGCGAACGTGCTAACCACTAAGCCACCGTGCCGCCCCCCCCCCCCCCCCCCCCCCCCCCCCCCCCCCCCCCCCCCCCCCCCCCCCCCCCCCCCCCCCCCCCCCCCCCCCCCCCCCCCCCCCCCCCCCCCCCCCCCAAAATACGATCAATAACTTTAAAATACTGAGTTAAGTGCACCATTTTTACCTTACACATATCAAGGAGCCAGTTCTCGTCTCCTTTGTCAATGAAGCCATGAATGATAAAGCGGGTCTTTCTAGTTGGCTGATATTTTGATTGTGCTATTACATCTGCATTTGTACTGATTTCCTAAAAAAGTTTACATATTCAGTGTTCTTTATTTTAAATGCACTACACATTTTAATGATATGTATTTATAATGAAATATTTACCTGATAGGAATCAGCATTTTCTCGTGTAAAGAGAAGAAAGCGAGTGTTGATCTTCTCTGGACTCCATGGCAAACGAGTGATAGGCCTTTCAACAGTGCCACTCCATGGCATCTCATCACTGAAGCAACCAATGTTGTCGAAGCATACCTCACTACCTGGTGCATTATAATATTACATACATTTATAGGGTTAATAAATAATTATTATTGTTTTTATTTTAATTATTTTCAAACATTGTTTTCATGTTAATTATTAGTTGTTGTTTTTTTTTTTACCAGAAGCAGTATCCACAAAGCACCCCACAAGTCCTACAATCCATAACAGCCACATCTAAAAATATAACTAAACATGCATTTATTCATAATTTATATATCATTTGTACAAAGCGTATCAGAATACTTACTTTCAACACGGCCAGGTTATTAATTCCCCAGCCTCTTATATATGAGTTGCTCATGTCAGATCTGATGAGAATGTGGGAAATGTACAGGTGATGAATTGGCTGACTTAAACTTAAACTGTTCTGAGCCAGCTGTTGTCTCTAAACTTTATCAGTTACAAAAAACATAGACTTAAAACTCATGTGACATAAACATAGGGTTTTCATATAATACAAAAAAGATCAGGCTTAGTAAAGTATATTTCATGGAAACTGGAATGTTTGGAAAATGTACGGCTAAACATGAAACTGTTTTTAGCAAATAAAGTATCACACAGGTTCTAATCATTTGCGAGGTAATGATTACCTATTGCTTGTTTAGCCATCCTTGACTTGTTATAAAAGTAATGTTTACTAAGAAGCGGCCAGACACAAGCTATTTTTGAATATAGAAATTAAGAGTAATCAAGTTGGCCCAATTAAACCAGTACAGAAGAACAAAATATGTAATGTTGAGATGCTCACGATCACTCTAATTTATATATTGTATATTTAAACATATTTGAATATTAGGTTGTTGGAAAGGCAAGTCAAATGATTTTTTATGTTCATAAAAGAAACTGTTGCACTGACCCTCAGGTGTAGTAGAACAAGTGTTCCATAATGTTTATACTACATTATAATGCTATTTCCTCCACTGGTGCAATATTAAATAAGAGCTTATGTGCAATATTAGGCATTTCAGTTTATATTATTTAGAGTAGGTTGTTGCATACTTCTCCTGTGTTCTCCTCAATCAGAATAGCTCCACCCCTCTCATCTTCCACTCAGAGACGGGACCAAAGAGGGCTATTGGTAAAAGCACTCCCAGTCTGAAATTTGATTGGCTGTTCTGTGTTCCACCGAAAAATCTTAGTTTATGATTGGCCATCGAACAAAATAAACACAGGGTTTTTACATACTGCAAACGATGCGATTCAAGTATGTGGTAACTGACAACAGTAAATGCTGAATTATTTTCTAAAATAGTTTACCAAGTAGTTTTTGTTCAGACTGATTTGTACAGATCTTGTTTGTGAACCCAACAAACCATCAAAGAACAACAGGTCAGCTGATATCTGAACGCACATTCACTGCCAGTGTTAGTTTAGACAGCATTTCCCTTCAAAGATACAAATGACCGAATTAACAGACCATCAGTACATTACAAGAAAAACAACAAACATTCTCATTATTGTGTTGAAAAACTGCATGTGCAGACCTAACCTGCTATCCAAACAGCACAAGTCATTTGGAGAAGACATGCTAACAATTTAAGTTTTATGAATGATTACCTTCTTTTAAGTAAAATTGACATGTAAAAAAGATGACATTATATTAAGGGATTTAGACAAAAAACAAACTTAGACCTGAAGTCCAGTGTTGAGATTTAATTACAAGTAAGAGTAAGTTCCAACTTTTAATGTGATTTTCGTATTTTGACTAAATATGCACAACATAATGCTTACCCATCAAATACATCAGAACAAAAGAGTGTTATAACTAGCACCAGAGCTTTTCTGAACAGTTATGTTTTAATTTATTTCATTGTAATAAAAGTTTTTGATTGTTCCCTTTACCATCAAGTTTAGCAGAGTTGACGCTCACCTGGTTTAGTCAGCTTGATCAAGGGAAAGACCATGGAGTATGCAGTGGATTGTAAATCCAGGTGGAGAAACAAATTTGGTTTCCTAATAGTTTTTTTAGTTTCCTGCAAGGTTTGTGGGCCATAAAAATTTTATTGTTTGCACATTTTGGGTCTTAATGGAGATTAAACTGGCAAGGTTGTCAAGGCAAGGTTGTCAAGGTAAAGAAACAAAGCCACCTATGTTGGTAGCGGAGGGTAGGGCCAGTAGTGTCTAATATCAGTTCAGTGAAACACATTGTGTAAATGAGTAAATGACAGGTCTGAGTTTGAACTAAAAAAAAGCATCAAAATGTGTTATTTCTTAAACGTAAACATATTTTGATCAATGCATGGCACAGACAATCCATTCAGATAAGAGGCAACAATTTTAACTGAAAACATATAACATTGAAATCAAGTAGTATTTAGTCTAGACAAGAGTGTCATTTTAAGACAGTTATTTTAAAGGAACTATTTAATCAGCTTGTTTATTTTTGGCTGAGTAATTATTTTTAAATGTATACAAACCACATTTTTAAAAATAATTTATTTATTTATTTTTATTTTTTATTAATAGATTTTTTTACTTGAAACACTTGCCACATAAAAGTGATGCTTTAAAGAGTTAATACTATAGAACATAATGATATCGGCATTGTAAAATCTTTGTAAAGTTCAGCAAACAGTAGTTCAGTTACAGACATTTGTTACAGATATTTTAACAACACCAGTCATCTGTGGTATGCTGATGTGTCATTTGAAAAATATTTGTAAGACAGTGGTTCTAAAAGTGGGTTTCACGTATTCTCAGGGGTCTGTTTCACTAAGCTAGGGGGTTCATGTTCATTGTACTGGTGACTTGTAATAGATAAATATAGAACATTTTATTATCATGATACTTGTGTTTAATGAATAATTGTATTGCACTCTCTAAGAAAGAACAATGATAAAAAGAGATTTATACAAAATAAGATTAAAAAAAAATTAAATGAAAGTGAAAAATAATATAGCACATATAAAACAATATTTACAAATGAGCAGACAGATATTTTATATAAGTAAATGCAACTACTGTAAAAAAAAAAAATAGTTACATGAGTTATACATAATGCATGTGAAGTAATGCAGTAATGTGTGAAATATGTAGTTTAATAATTATATAAAATGTTTTTAAAAAAAGTCCTATTTTTGTACAGTAATGCCTTGTGCATTTCAAAGTTAACAAAATAATTTGGCGTCTGACAGGTTTGGTTGCTTCTGCTTACATGCTTACAATAAGTATTTAGTGTCAGTGTACTAATGCAAAGCGATGACAGGGTTCTTACTTTCTTTCTTTTTTTTTTTCCTATTATGAAGAATAGCTGAACTAAACTAAACGTACTGTGTGAGATTTTCATCTGTTGTTGGATTTCTTGACCTTGTTTCTACTTAAATAAAATGTGAGTTCGGTCATGTGATCTTACAAATTCATTTTAAAGATGGCAGATGATTTCGTTTGGCATGGGTACTTGTAATTAATTTAATCATCCTCAAACCTTAATATATTATATAACTTGAAGAAAACACCACACAGGTTTAACATTTTAAACAAAATCCAACACAACACTGGCATTTTCCTGAATTTAAGTAATTATTTGATCTTCTGCTTTAAATTAAATATTTAACGCACTTTATTTACAGGAGATGGCAGCAAAGAGCAGTTTTTCGAGCGCTCAAACCAAGTTTTATATAGTTTAAATTGGAGTTTTTCTTCACGAGTGTGCGCAATATGGTTTTGGATGCTCTGAAATTGTTTCGGATGGTTTCTCTTATTCTTTTTTTTTTTGTATTTTAAAAATTAGAAGAATAGATTATTAGTAATTACTAAGGACCAGAACCAATTAACCACTATCTATCTATCTATCTATCTATCTATCTATCTATCTATCTATCTATCTATCTATCTATCTATCTATCTATCTATCTATCTATTTAAAAAAAAATCTAATATTCTATTTATAATTTCTGTTAATACAAATTATGTGTAAGAAATATATATATAAATACAACCTAATTCACCAAATGTTTATAAAGTATTTCTATTTTCAATAACATACTATAGCTGTATATTAAATGTGCCATTACAGTTCGCTAAATTAATTTACTAAATAAATAATAACGTAAGCGAGATTCTGAAGCTGCACATTGTTTAAAAAATTGTGCAAAAAAATGGTAAAAGTATAACACATTTTCACTTATCAGGCCACCGAGGGTATGGAGGCTTTGCAAATTCGCATAGGCAGACACATTATGGACAGGTGAACACCATCACATCGTATGCATGCATTATAAAACTTAATAGCCATTACCTATTAATAGAATGATTGGCAAGATATGTAATAGAAAAATACTGCTATAGTGGAATAAAAAATAGCATGTGTGGTCTGTAAAGAAAAGCGAGCAGGCAGTGCTTGCCTATCTCTGGGCTTTAAGTCAGGAATTTTAATCCCACCTGAGCATTATATTCGGTGGACGATCTCAGGAAATCAGGACAAGGCCTCAGAGGACAAAGATCTGACTTGCAGATGATGAGAGCTAACTGAAAGAGGACAGATAGCCATGAAAGAAAATCTAGGGCATGTGCATAATCAGCATATAATGTTTGGTTAATTATTCAGTTTGTGGATAAAGGTCTTAATCCTGATAATTAGTACTGATAATAAAACACCATAGACATGAATTTATTTCTACTATAAATCAGGATTAAAGAAATTAAACTACTGGTATATTACTTGGTTTATTAATTACACTCATGAAAGGTAGATGAAATCAGTGTCCTAATATAATAGCTTTAATAAGCTGTTTGCACAAGCATGATCAAAGACAGAACTGAATGTGATATTCCATATTTCTTTGATCAATTCGTCTTGTCTTTGAAAACCACCCAGGCAAACTTTAATTTCTTTAATCCTTCATTTAGAATTAGTATTTTAAAAAAATGAGGATTTTTTATTCAGTGTTTTTCTAAACTAATTGTCATGATTAAGACCCTCTTCAGGGTTCAATAACTTTTATCAAATTTTCACCTATTCATTTCATTTTATTGGTCCATGACCTGAATTAATTTTACAGTTGATTAAAAATATAATTATGGTAAGATAAACAGCTAATAGTAACTATTATATTAGGATACTACCTATATACTAATACTGATATTATGCATTGTAATTTCCTTATACGTTTTTACTTATTTTATGAGATGACATAAGCTTTTATTAAAAGATAGTAATTATTTTATCAAGTCAATTCTTGATGTCACAAGTTTGATAATATAGTTCCTATAGTGTTTTTGACATCAGTGGCATATTATTTTTCCAAATTATTGCTGTTCATTGTTAACAGATTAAACTGTTAAAAAAAGATAAATAGATAGACACGATAAAATCTGATACACACAGTGTGTATTATGTGCCTTATGTGGGGAAAAAAGAAAAAGCTAAACGCAATGAGGCACAAGCATATTTCAGTACAACAGTGCTAATAATATCAGCCTAAAACTGTGAAACAGTAATCATGTTAAAGTATTTTCGTTTCATAAATGCAGTGTCCTAAGCATTTGAACAGCTTTAAAATGTGTTAGAGATTCGACTTTGCCACCAGATGATGCATGAGATTGTCAATGAGAAATACACATACATACAGAACTACTTACATTCATTTACCAGTTACTTTATCAGGCTTAGCATACTGATCTTACATTTATTGTTCATTTTATGCATTTATTAATACATTTCATAGTTGTAAATTACAGATAACAATTCATTTTCTTAAGTGGCCACATTAGAAAGCAAACCAGCAGGCTAAAATTCAGACTAAAAGCGATGCAATTGTACTGTGTGGCTGACATACAGTCACACCATGTACCCAAAACAAATATGGAGAAATGTCTAAATCATAAAAAAGTGTTGTGATTGTTATTCTGATACAGAATTTTTTATTTACAATATCAAATGTAAATAAGTCAAATAATTTATCTTTGATTTTTATCTTTGGCTAGCCAGACAGGAACATGGCCCAAGGTCAGTAAAATGCCCTGTTCTACTGTATATGTAACAGACTAAGAAAGGATGTTGTGTGTATGTAATATACATATATACATATTACTTAAGCAGAAAGAACATTCTGCAATTGGACAATAGAAATGGCTATATAACTGACAGTGATCCCTCTGCAGAGGTTATGATTCCTATGCTTACCTCTTAAGAAGATATTTTAGGCCATGGGTCATGATCACTGTAAATGCATGTTCTTTGTAGTTCACAGTCTGCTGTGTGAAGTAAACATTAGAGACTGAAGGATATTTACCCTTCAGTGAGATATTGATTCTGAGTGCTGAGAGAAGATCATAAGCTCGACCCTACCTTGTCTCTGTCTAGAGCTTCTTCTCGCACAATTCTTTTCACTTTCCACACACACACACACACACACACACACACACACACACACACACACACACACACACACACAGTGTGCTTTCACTGACCAATTTATTTTGCCTTAAAAATTTATATTTATTTCAATATTTAGCTATTAAATAGTAATACACATGTCTATTAAGTATATATATATATATATATATATATATATATATATATATATATATATATATATATATATATATAAAATGTCTGTGTCTGTGTGATTTAATACTGTTCTAACTATTGCCTTTTCATTTTTATACCATAATAATGATTTGTTACAACTGTTTACTTGAATGGAGAAATGGCCAGTTTAATACAAATTCTGTTATTTAAGATTATATCAAAAGACAAATATTAAAATTGGTTTAACAAACTGCAATCTGAAATCTATTTACAGTAAAAGAAAAGGCTTTCTATGCCTAGAGCTAATAGGTGCACAAAATCAAACACACATTCATAGACAAACACTGGCAGTCAAAAGGATTACAGTGACAAGCTCAGTGAAGATCGCAATGCTGAGAAGTTTCAGAAAGGAAAATGGTAAATAATGGACCACACAGGCTTGCAAAATGGAACTACAGCATGCCTTGCTTAGTGGATTACAGAATGCAAATTATCCGAATGTATGGTGGGAGCGAAATAATGGCAGGTTTGGTTTGACCGAAGTTAAACCTTGTTGCTACATGTTGCTTTGAGTTACATGATCTCACATGTATATTCGGTACATTAGTAATGTAGCTTCACTGACTTTTCCATCATGAAGTCTAGTCCTCAGTCCTAAAAATTCATTTGAGATGAAGGTGCATAAGTACTTGGCCAGGCAAATGGCCTTCTTTAGACTGATGAAAACCAAATCTGTGTAGTCATGTCCCTCCATCTAGCGTCACAGTAGAGTAGCAGCAGTAAAAGCAGCAAAGGGGCTAATGAGATGCTCAGCAATATGGAATGTAATGTTTAGTTGAAAGTGTTGAACATTTTGTATCTCATGATACAAAATATCTTCCAATTTAAAGATAAGCCCTAGTCATGTCTCCTATCAGACAGTATTGTCTGTAAATTATTGAAGTAGCAAATTAAAAGGTCTGGTAGAGTGGAATGTGCCTGTGGACAGCTGAAGGATCTCAGGTTTAGTTTGGCTGCGGCTGGGAGATCGGGCACTGTGATACTGCCTCTTATGTGCTTATGTAATATTGGCCGTGTTCCCTAGGGAAGACGAGGCGCTGCACCAAGAATCTCTTCACCATCCTATTACAGGATCTGCATGAAAAAAGTACCGCATGTGACTGACAGGCCCCTCTTAAGTTTATAGGTCAAAGAGAATGATCACAGATTGTCATCACAGCCATCATCTATATTTTTGAACTCTTTTGCATGCTTTCATTCCAGTTGTATTATGTTTCCATAGAAATCTGCAAACATTATTATGAACTGACAAGTTCTTTGAAAGAACGTAGTCTACTTATGACCTGGGTGATGTGCTGAAAATCATTTGATATGCTAACAAATTCACTGAAAAATATTATTTACAGTGTTGTTACTCATTAAACAAATTATTCTTTATTTTTCTTTTAATGAGACAAACAAGGCTACACAAAAATGTTTTAACAACTTCACTCTTATACATTATTTTACAATCATAGACTCCCTTTTAAGAACACCACAAAAAACTAAATATTCAATGGCTTTAGTTGCTTTTATTAAAAAATTCTTCAATTATCTATTCCGGCTGGGCCGGAACTTATTTTACTGATCTGTGTTTCAAACTACTCACTTATAGTATTCATCCTCCATCTGAAAGCAACCTTTGACCCTTGGCCTTATACCCTAGGTGAATGGAATTCACAACAAAGAATAAAATTCCTATAAAAATTCATGTTCTGTGCTTGAGGAACATGCTCATCTCACCAGTAAAAGTACTACATTTAATAGATAATTTTGTCACATACAAAAAAGAAAGTCCATTATATACATCCATGGTGATGTGAGAGTGTTTCTGGCATGTATAAAGTTTTCCTTGCAAGGCTATCCTGTGGACAAACATTCAGTGATCCAGTTGGTCAGTTTAGCTTTACACTCTCGCAATTCCCCAAGTCAATAGCTTTTAGTTATGGTCCAATTCCTCTAACTCTTTCGCTGTGTTTAGTCAGATTTAAAAACTAGGCTATATGTTATTGACCAGTTTATATTGCTGGGTGATGCATCCGGTCTAATCAGTAGTGAGTTTAAAGACAGGATGGGAATTTTCTTACAGAACAGACAAAAGAGCTTCATACAGGTCGGTCAACCGCATACTGACAGGGACTTAAGTTGGACACAGGATTTTGCACTGCTGGATATGCAAAGTTGGTGTGCTGTTTGGCTTTAAGCCGGAGGCTAGCCAAGCTGGAGTTACAAGTGTCTCTATACATATAGGGACTGCCCGTTGTACCATATGGACAGGTAGCCGCTGATACCGCCACTGTGTTGAGCGTAGGGCTGTTCAAGTTATTCAAGTTGCCCAGGTTATTTAGACCTGATCCCGGAACTCCTGTTACCGCTGAAGGCACCATTGATGAGGCCATGTTCATGGATGGGATAGAGCTAGGCGGAGAGAACATGGGCTGTGAGGAGAGAGGAGTAACATTCATTGAGTTGAAGAAAGGAAAACTCTTGGCAGATAAAGGACTGCTGGCCAAGCTTTTGGTGGCCCAATTGTTGTATGAATAGCCAGAGTACATGTCATCATACGGCTGCATTAGTCCATTAAACTGTGCACCAAAGCCATTCTTGCACAGCTCTGCCTGCTGGTTTCGTTCCCTCTTCCTCCATTTTGCTCTTCGGTTTTTAAACCATACCTATTAAACAGAGGAAAGATATTAAATCAGTGACAGGTGCGACATTGCCACTAAATGGCATTCACAGTATTTTGATTTGAAGATAATTGGTTCAGTTGTTTTTATTCAACAAGATTAATGGGAAAAATGCAAAAATATTTTAAATATTTCAAAGTGTAATTATAAAAGTTATAAAACATGTTCTTTTAGAAAATATCAAGCCGTATTTGGATGGTTTATTAAACTAATTATTTTACTTATTATGAGCTTCTATCAGAAATGTCAGGAGACAACTTCCCTCACATTAGTCAAATTTAAGAGCCTATTTTTGGATGATATTATTGGATTAAAGCTTTAATTGCAAATTTTATAGGATAATATTGAACTGAGGTTTTTTTTACCTGTTAAAACATCCGTTTGACTGAACTGCATCAGATAATGTCTAAAATCCTTTCCCTTTTCATAAAAATTCAATCGCAGTTACATCTAGATCTTATTTTCAGATATACTCCCAATGATATAATTTTAATCTATGTCCAATCCTAAAAAAAGCAAATGGTTGCAAAAGGTTGAATTTAGTTTTTATGATCTTTATTAACAGGTTTAGTGATAGTAAATCAATCAACACTTTGTAAATCTATTCCTGCTATAGTTATGAAAAGCTCATATGACCAGCAAAGCTGGGGTGTACTTTCCCTCATGGTCGTATTTTTTTTTTCAACACACATCATACGTTATTTTAAGGCTTGCAAAATCTCCTATTGGTTTGAATGTGCCTGCAATATAGCCATTTAAGACCCCACAAAATTTAATAAAAATAAATAAATAAATAAAAACTTAATATCAAATATATTCTAGATTTTATTTTAGTTAGGCTTTTAGCAATTCCAGTATCTCAAAATGATATAAAAGTAAATCTTCCAATAGCCGATTACTGGAGCGGGAGGTTTTCTTTACGTTCTAAGATGTTTAACCATACTGTGCAGGCTGCAAAATGTCTGCAATAAGCATGTCATATTGTACATTAGGTCCTTTAAATACATTCTATAAACATGTATAAATGTAAATAATAACCCATTGAATTCACATGATTTCTACAAAGAAAAATTCAATTTCCAACAGTTCAGGTCAGCTTGTCTGCAGGTCAGGTTCATGATTTAGGCCTCAAAAGTGTATTAGGAACACAGTCATTCAAATACATAAATCAACATGATAGAAGGAGCGTTTAGAATACACTGCAAGAGTGAATGTCCTGCCAGGATTAGTGGGCCACATACACAGTTCAAACCGTTAGACATTAGGAGAGCGCCAGCTCCAGTCCTGTTGTTCTTTCAAAATAACCAGGACTGCATGCTATGTGACCTTTTCTCTGTCCAGCGTGAATTTGATCCATTAGATATCCAGCCGGCAGAAAAGCTACAACCCAGCTATCATCCATCAGGCTGGCAGACCACCTGCTTTAATCTCTACTATGCTTCAATAACCCAAAATTCCTGGCTTTGATTTGAGAGGGATAATACTGACTTTGCACATGTCTTGTGTGCAGATACGGTTCCAGGTCATAAACACATGCTGAATATATTCTACCACACACTCGTAAAAATAAAAGTGCCAACAATATTTTTTAGATGATGAAGCACTGTTGATTTATCAAAATATTGTTAAGTTTAGTTCCAACCTAAAGCTACACCTGTTCCATCTCTAATAGCCTTTTTCTGAGGCACTTGATTGGTTATGTTAATTGCATTAATCAAGCTGGTCCCAGTTAGCCTACAATAATGCATATGATCCAACTAATCAAAAACCCACAAAAAATTAACCCTTTTATTAATGTTTATTCTAAAAACCTTTTTTTCAGTCAGAAATTACAAATTATTTCAAATGATCTTTTTCCCCCTTTGAGATTATTAAGGAGTGGTAAATACAAATGACTTTATATGGAAATAATCTTTATAGCTCTCCAAACCTTTTGTTGTGGAAAGTTTTCAATAAATAAATGTTAACATGCCCATAAAAGAGAATTTGTCTCCAAGAAAAAATGTATATACAATTAAATTCTTCAAATTTTCTTTTAGTGGTGCTTAAAAGACTTGGTGGGGGAGAGCACTGTGATGAACTGAGATTTACAACATAAATTAATCTTAAACAACAATCATTCATTGCTGAACACATACCCGCACTCTAGCTTCTGTGAGATTTGTCCATACAGCTATCTCCTCTCGCGTGCTCATATCTGGGTAACGATTCCTCTGAAAGGTGGCCTCCAGTTCCTGCAACTGCTGGCTGGTAAAATGTGTTCTCTGTCTGCGCTGCTTCTTCTTTAAAGAACCATCCTCTGGATTTGATTCATCTGTCTGATTGTGATGAGACTTCTCTGTGTCTGCAGACAACAAAACCAAATGGGGAATGGCTCGTTAGATAACGAACATGAATAATTCTTACATTATAAGAAATGTAACAGGCAGAATAAAACAACATTTTTTGTCTTGAGGAAATCCCTCCACCCTACTTGTGCAAATTGAAGACCTCACAGAGGGAACTAAATTAGCTGGCCAGATAATCCATGGATCAGGCATTAGTAGAGGGGCAGGTTTGGAGCTGTTTGGTATGGCTATAGCTGTAGGAGTAATTCTAAATGATCAGCAGGCTGTCCAACAGCACAGTAATGCTGTCATTCAGCATGACAACACATTGTATATTTCAGAGACATGTTTCAAATAACAGTTGCACTTAACTCGCCCACCCACAAATTTAGTATAAAAGATATGAGAAACAATACTTCATTTTTAAAATAAGTATGTATTAGGCAATGGAGAATAATGGGATATTTTCGTTGTAAATCAATTCAAAGTTTTTTCCTTTAAACTTTTACATATTTAAAGTGTATATTTACGCAACACTGATACACACGCAATATGATAATGAACAATATGTGCCATTATGGAATTATGAATTATGCTGACTTAATAGTATTCATTTTTTATGTTAAAAAATTTAATGTTAATATGCAATGGTACTTGTGAAAAAGGACAATATATTGGCATGTCATGTCTATACTGTATATTGGCATGTCATGTCTATACTGTAGAAAAAATTAGTAACCAGACTTGAGGAATAAGAAAACTTTTTTGGCTTGTATGAATACTATATATTTTATGTTACACAAATAATATATGTCATTTGGAATGTAGTATTGGCAGTGAAATGAATTTTAATTGTTGAAATGATTTTATAACTCCAACTGAAATTATGCTGTTTAATATTTTATTTCATTTTTGTTTGTTTTAATAGAGAAACTTGCTCTATTCAGGACTAACGGGATTTAAAGTTGGAATTTTTCTAATGCCTGAGATTTATGAATGTAAATAACAATATAATTTTCATTTGAGGGAGTGGTGCTGGCAGCAGGGATTGTAATATTAATAATAAAATATAAATAATATGCGAATGCACTTATATTTTTAAAATCCCCAAGTGAAACAAAATCAAACTAAAACAATTTTAATTTAACAGGTTTTTGTAAGTTACAACCCCCACTTCACCTCACTTCTCTCACACTGTGTTAATAATATAACATCTTCAAGTTTCTTACAAAAGTTCATTAACATTTTCTGTAGAATTTACTTTTTTTAAGGTAACTCTGGTGAACATAAAAAAATATATATATGAATGTTTTTTTTTTTACTTATTACTGCTCTAGGTACATTATTAGTATTTCCCCTTATACAAAAATCCCTTAAGTAAACAGAAACAGTGAGTTAAAATTAGGTATTATAACTTACATTTACTTTGGAAATAAATAAAATGGCAGTGGATAATGGGTGTCCACGCTTTTATACAAGCTTGTAAACATTAAGCAGCATATTGCATCCTTCAGTGTATTTTACTTAGTAATGCAAAGCATTTACGATTGATTGTTAATAACCTTAAGGCTACAAATTACGCTAACACAGCGATTACTCATTGTCTGATTTTCTTAACATCAAAGGATATATTTTACAACTACATTCTACAAATACGGACTTGTTACGACAGAAAAACAGTACCTTAATAATAATAATAATAATAATAATAATAATAACAATAATAATAATAATAATAATAATAGACTAATCATATAGACAATGGTAATGTTAATAAATTGTTGTGAACACTTTAGCTAATGAACGTGGATTATGGATTGGATTATATAACGTGTATCTTTAAAGGATTTTTGGAATATTAGTGTGCACGGTGTTGGTGGGGACTAACCGCTGTTGTCCTGGCCTTTGCACGGCGCGTCGTGTTGCGGAGTGCCGGAGTCGGACAGAGACAGCGTGGGACTGCGGGCCTCGGCATCCGCCAGCAGATTAAACTCCATCCCCCCGGCACACAGGCTCTGAAAACACAGCAAACACTGTTTTTACCGGCATTTTAGATTGACATGTCGCTGAACAACGAACTTGTTTATTATTTATAATGAACAAGTTATTTTTGACATACTGTATGTGTATCTATCTATCTATCTATCTATATCTATCTATCTATCTATCTATCTATATATATATATATATTTATATATATATTTATATATATATATATATATATATATATATATATATATATATATATATATATATATATATATATATAACAACTAATATTCTCTCACATGCAACATAACTGGACATATCACAGTTTGGTCCAACTATAACGCTTTAAATAAGACTCACTAGAGTTTTTCTTTGTATTAGTAGCCATTTCTGAAGGATGGAGCGTAAATCCTCGAGCTCGTAATGGAAGCTAAAATAACAGCTCGTTTATTTATACAGCAGCAGTTAACACCTTTACGAGCGCATCGCTCTCTCATCGCGTGTGTTTCAGCATCCGCACGCTTACACTTCTTTCCTAGTTTAATTTTTTTTTATTTAACTCGGGTTGGACTTTTAGAATGACGGGATGTAAACTAGTAGTTGCCAAAATGAATACAATTTTAACGACCGAGATGGTGTAAATGCCGTCGTATCGTTTGGAGTGATGTTGGATGTTGACTGGAAACTTCAACTTTTTGCTTCAGATTTAACACTCAGTGCTTAACTGGATTAAAATGACTGAACAGAACATGGTGCTTCTTCTCACAAAAATCATAAATAGTCCTTTTATTTGATGTTTATTTGATGTAACACTGCAGTGTTAAGAAGGTAGTTCAGAATTACATCAGTTAAAAGGACTATGTGCTTGATCTAAATCGACAATTACGCTAATAATAAATGCATCTCAGTTAATAAATTATTAGGTTTTAAAAAATGGATTTACTCGTTAACGGGTGGCTTATCATAGAAGAAAAAAGAAGAAATTATTCGGAACCTATTTAAAAGCTAAACTGTATATACACTGCATAAACACATGTATTGGTACAACTTTATATTATGTCTACAGAATCTTCTGTGATATCTTAAGCTGCACCCCAACCACAGCTTCACTCATTTAATAATGTTTTTGCCTATTCATCCTGGAGAGCTTTTGTAAGGTCAGACACTGATGTTGACCGACAAGAGTCATTCTGGATCTTGTCATTGCTCTGTGTGAGCCAGTCAGACTCTTCAACATCAAACTCATGCAAACATTCTTTTCTGGACCTTGCGTTGTGCACTGTAGCACAGTGTTGCTGGACCATGGAAAATGGCCTGGTCGTTTCCACTGTCGCAAGAACAAAATTGATCTAATTGCATGGCAGGCTGCTTGATTTTACCTGTGGGACTGGATAAAACATCTGCATTTATCAAATAAGCTGTGTGTCCTTACAATTCTGTCCATGTTCGGTACACCAACAACTGAATAAATGTAATGACATAATTTTGTCGTGTTAAATATTAAATCAAAAGTACTTTTTGTTCTAACTCGGACTTGATGTATAATAGCTGTGAGACATGAATGTGAAAAAACAATATTCTTTATTTCCCCAAATAATGGTTGACATATCAGATTTGCGGGGGTTTATTTTTAGGAATTATGTGTCTATATAGTGTATCTTTGGGGAAAAAATAACCATTAGACCTCATTATAATAACGTATGATTTTGTCATAATTATTGTCAATACTGACCAAGAAATACATCTTTCGTGTCAATAATTAGTCTAACAAAATTTTAATCAAGAGCCACCGAATAAGGCACTGCAGTTTATTAAAATAAACAAAAATTATGATGTCCTTCAAGTTTATTTGATGACAGGCTTATGCATTTGCGTGCACGCGAGGTGGTCCTCTGAACACTGATTAGAATACACATCTAATAAACACGACCAGGAAACCCATCATTATAAGATCAGTCAAACACAGAAAATTTTAATATTGACATTTTGACCAGTTTGATTTGATTTTATTTACGCCGTTTATTTCAAAGGATACGGAATTCAACGGAATTCAACAAAGGGACAAAGTATTTTTGGTGAAAATATAGGGTAGCAACAAATTATTCCTGCACTTTAAGGGGACAATGTTGTTGTTGTCACACATTACACATAAAGTTGATGTAATTAACTATACCACGTTTAAATTATAGCAAATGAAGTTCGGGTTAAGGCTGTATCAATTAATACATATTACAACATCTAAACAGTGAATGATTTAATATTAGTTCTAAAAATGTATTGAAACAGGAAGTACTCATTAATATCTGTATAGAGTTCGAATTAAAATAACCATAAAGATGATCGGGATAACAAGCAATTGCATAAGTGGGTAAATATATTACCGAGGTCACAAATCTCAACGTGATCTGGTTTTAAATGACAAAGTTTATCGTGTCCCATTTTTGTTTCTAGGTCTCACGCAGTACGGAACATCGACATTTAGTTTAAAACGGCCGGTTTAAAATCTTAAAATATGTAGGAAATAATGTAGAAGCTCGTCAATTTATTTAATATGGGTTTATTAATTCCATTAAATTCATAACTATTTACTTGTTAAACATCGCACGATCACTTCTTAAAAACTTTGCTATCGTATGGTTTATTTGAAATAAAATTCATTCATTCATTATCTCCCGCTTTATTCTCTATTAGGGACGCGGGGGGGGGGGGGGGTTCCCCATGCCCATCCAGGGGAGAATGTTTCGGGCGCTGGGCAGATACACCCAGGACAGGGCGCCAATCTATCGCTGGGCATTAAATAAAATTAAGGCACTAAATAATACTATTCGAAACAACATTTAAACATTAAGGGCGCCTTTATCTGTAGCCCATTGAATGTTACATATCGTAAAATCTCATTTAAGAGTTAAAAGAATAATATCTTATATTATTAAGATCTTTAATATTGGGGACAATGTGTAATCATAGAATCATCATTCATTCATTCATTTTGTAAGTATAGCCTTGTCCGGGTTGCGTATACCTTATGTTTATTTCCAATAATGACAACTGCTATTATTATTATTATTATTATTATTATTATTATTATTATTATTATTATTATTATTATTATTATTATTCATTCATTCATTATCACCCGCTTTATCCTCTATTAGGGTCGCGGTGAGGTTCCCAATGCCCATCCAGGGGAGAACGTCTCGGGCGCTGGGCAGATAGACCCAGGACAGGGCACCAAATTATTATTATTATTATTATTATTATTATTATTATTATTATTATTATTATAAGCCTATTATAATAATTATAAGCCTATTTAAAAGTCATATTCCTGAACTTTAAACAAATAATTTAATGGATCAAGACATTATCTGAATTCCCAACGTTTATAGGCAAAATTATGGTCACGATAGCTATTTGGCATTCAGTGGTCAGCTATGGTTAATGTTTATTGGAATAATTCGAATGGTTTTCACCGAGCTGCGTATCTCACCCTTAAACTCGTTAGTAATATGAAAATTAACTACTTAATTAACTTCACTCGTATGATAGCCATGTTATGTTCTTCCTGCTTGTAATTGCACTTTTTAGAATATATTTCCATCAGGAGCTGAGAGCTGAAAATTTGCATAAGGTAAATAAGCAGTATACGCTATACGTTAAAAAAGAGAGAGAGACACGTGGGAATGCTTGCAAGTGTGCTAGGAGCAATATCGAACACACTACTATATATATATATATATATATATATATATATATATATATATATATATATATATATATATATATATATATATATATATGGATAGTCAAGTCCATCTGTTGGTTTGACTAAGACACAACACAAGTACACTGCCACTGGCTGCTGCATTAGGCTGGGAATTATTCATAAACGCGCCCAGAATTAATTCCCAGGATTAAGAGTTGATTAAGATGTGTGTCACTTTGCTGTCTGAGAACTTATTAAGGGCCCACTCGAGCCCGCGCCAGATGGAATTTCTACCCAATGTTTGTAGATGTTAATTTCCACCCTCCTAACATCCATTTGCATTTGCCCGTGTGTTAAAGCAGGCGCTCTACATATACGCACACTCTGATGCACCTTGCAATATAATACTGGCAATATTTATTAACGCAGTTTAATATTTGTGCTAACACAAATGTTTTTCTGACGGGAATGAAGACCACGCCATCAACACCAAAGCAAATGCAACTGCTGTCCATATTTTCAGTTGCAGGCAGGATAAAGCAAATGATAATGACATTTTGCATCCTGTTTAAATTAACCCCTTTATTAAAACTTAAATTTATATTATTTTGCTAAGTAAGCCTTTTAAATTCTGCAGTCGCCTCCGAATTTCACAACTAGTTTGTGTTTGTATGTAGAGTATTCCATTGTTGAGAGACTTGCTACTATAAGCAACTAAATTCAAACCCCAGTATTTGTGGACCATGTGTCTGCAGCCCATCCCATGCAGAATCTGCTGAGGCACAGCTGAGCTCGAGTTGACCGGGATTAATTCGTTACGTCACAAATGAAATAGTCCACGAGGTGCACTGTAATCCTGACTCAACAACCCAAATTCAAGCAAAATTCAGCCAAATAAGGCTTATAATAGAATTCTGCAATTTCAAGAATGTATAAATAGATAACTTTAATAAATCAGAGTAGGTTTTGTGCATCGTGTACTTCTAAAGTTAACACAGTCAATGTACTAGTATTTATTACCATTATTATATAAGATGATGTTTAAAAAATTCCCTGCAAATAAACATATTTTAACAAAGTTTTCCAAATGTAATCTTTAGTGAGGTCTAATACAGCAATCCATAATGACCATATGATTGGTCAACACAATTAACATACTGCACAATCCGAAAAGACAGTACATCCTTGTACATTATGAGGTATACAATGATTGTTACGGGGTTCATTTATTTACAGTTTAGTTACATTTTTTATTTTTTTTGCCTCTCTGGAATTATAATTACCTGCATTTGTATAAAATAATTTTAATATTGTAAATTGTACACTAAGGGACCAATTCATATATTTATTTTGTATATTTGTTTCTGATAATACAAATCTAAAAATATTTGTATTTTAGAAGTTCAACAAAAATGTACATTTTAAACAGTGTTCTTATAGCCAAAAACAAAGTAATCTCAGACTTAGAACTTTGAATTTCAGTTGTACATTCAAATTCATTATAAGAAAAAAAATAATATTGGCTTTAAAGTTTTACTTACATATGTATACAAATACCCACGTTCGATGTATTGACTGTATATTATTTTACACTATTGTATTTTTATATCTGAAAAAGTCATGTTTTATAAATTTAAAGTTTAAAAATTATACACAAAATTATACAAATTTTAATGGAAAACCTTTTTATAATAATTTATAATCATAACAATAGATAGACGCACACAAAGACGCACTCAAAGAGAAAGCTGGTGAAAAAAAAACATTTTTATCATTATTATAAAGAACATTCTAACGTATATATATATATATATATATATATATATATATATATATATATATATATATATATATATATATATATATATATTATTCGATATTATAATCTGTTAACTTTATTTTAAAAAAGAAAGTATATTTTACAGAGATTATACCAATACCCTTTTTTTTTTTAAAAAAAACAAACAAACCGAATATCGGTGATTTTTATAGCCTAAAAACATCGCTAAACGAACTTGAGATAATTGTGGGCCTTGACGTTTTTCTGATAACACTATTTATAAGTGCAACATGCGATTGATTAGTTATTATAATAGACTGAATATATCCATTAGATTAGTCACAACCTGCCTGGTTTAGATCAGTGATTAAATCGCACTTGTCCCAAAATATTAAACACTCTATTTGAATTTTGTAACGGATTTGTACAATTCACATTATTTCAGCTTGTATTCAACATAAAAAAACGTTATATATAACGTGTAGTCACATAGACTTTTTACATTGGCATAAAGCGTCTGAACATTTCCGGTAGGCTATAATAATTTAAAATTATAATAATATAATAATTTTACTCAAAAATATAGTTTTGCCCACTATACTCAGGGTGAAGTACTGTAAGCGAATGTGTCCCAAAATAATGCTCAGGTTTCGGTATTCACTAAAATGATCAGAATAATCTTTAGAATACTCGAGGAAAACTAAAAGCACCAGCATGTTAAGAGGTCTATAACGAGGTCAGCTCTCTTATTCCAGGCTACAGAGGCATGTAAATGGTTTAAAATGAGGACAAATCAACTATCTATTACCTATACCTATATATAGGAAATGTTTAAACATTTTTTTCGATGCCATAATAAATGCTGAAACATCACAGGAGGTAGCTGCATGGTTTATTGGTGCATTAGTTCAGTTCAGCATCAGGGATTTCTGAAGCACTGTAAACATGCCCTACTCACGAAACTGTCGAGGTGACTCCTAAAACTTGCTTTCTATTTCAGAGTGGATATCTGCGAGTTTAAGGCTGTTTATCTTCTGACTAAAGTCAGCGTTTCGGGTCGATCTCCTGCTCCCGCAGCACGCAGACCTGCACTGAAATCAGATGTGCTCCTCTGATACCGGAATTCTCACGATACAAGCCAGGGATGATCGGATCTCCCTACTAACGTACCGATCGCACTAATCGAATGGTTTATTTACTTACGTTAAATCCCGCTTTGGTGAAAATAATTCCGGAAAAACGCAACTTTGCTGAATCTGAAGTGCTGTCCTGAAGTGATGTACCGGTCAACCGTCATGTAAAAAGTTCCTTTAGGTGTAACAGATGAGAAAGCTGGCGTTTCCGTATCTCACATTTGTTTGACATAAAGGGAGCAGAAAAATGAAGGCTCGCTCTCATGCAGAGAGACACTGACTTTATCCCAAACCCTTTTCGACAGGTCCGCACCAGAAAGGACAGCCCACTCTCTCT
>JAFMOD010000419.1:754207-774057 GCA_019802435.1 Corydoras maculifer | reverse complement strand
TGGTACTTCAGTGGAACTGGGATTTGAACCCACAACCTTCAGCTTGATAGTCCAACACTCCACCCACTGAGCTACCACGCCCAGATGCCAAAAATCTAATAAGGTATTTGGGCACATTTATGCAGAAATAAAGAAAACTATGATGCTTTCAGAACCGCTATGAAGAAAAAGGGGGTAGATTATCATTAAATTGATAAGAAACCTAAGTAATAAAGCCCTGGTTTGACAATTGTCTAGATTAAAGGAATGGAAACTGCTGACGGGCGGCACAGTGGCTTAGTGGTTAGCACGTTCGCCGCTATTGGAGATTCCCGGTTCGAATCCCCATCTTGGTGAAGTTTCCATGTTCTCCCCGTGTCCGCGTGGGTTTCCTCCGGGTTCTCCGGTTTCCTCCCACAGTCCAAAAACATGGATCAAGTCAATTGAGTTATCCAAAATTCCCCATATAGAGTGTGTTTGTGTGAGTGAATGAGTGCCCAGTGATAGATTGGCACCCTGTCCTGGGTGTATCTGCCCAGCACCCGAAACGTTCTTCACTGGATGGGCATGGGGAACCCCCCCGCGACCCTAATAGAGGATAAAGCTGAAGATAATGGATGGATGGAAACTGCTGACGTGTTTGTAAGGTCCTTAACGTCAGATTGTAGTACACACGAATTTCGTCACCGCTGCAACCGAACTTGACAGTTGACGTGCTTCTGACGCGGCGTCTGTATGACGTGCCAGATGTAATGTGTGCACGCGATTGGCTGCGACAGAAAGCGTGTCAGATGAAAACATCAGCTAGGTTGCGCTGCGAGCTTTTCCACGTCAGTGAGTGAAGCTGTAGCGCCGGTGAAGCTGGCACGCCGGGCATGACGTGAGCTTCCGTTCCCGTGTAAGCTTTTACTTTAACGCCTTTTTTCAGTAGACATTCCTTGATGCGAATCTTTACGGCAGAGTTGCTCTTAATAAACCTGCAGATCACTTAGTTAGCTCGTTGGCTAGCCAGTCAGTGGAAACGCCATTTTGGATTCGCTCCGGCGCAGGTACTGTGTTTCTATGTCTAGTTTAACATCTAAAAAGCAGAAACAGTCCCCAAACCCAGTGGTATCTCATATAGCCAATACGTTCTGCAGCGTGGGAACAAACTCACTGTTAATTATTTCAGACTAACCTTAATGCCTGTCAGCTAACTGCTAGTCTACAGCTAGCAGTGTAATTCAGGGACCTAACAGCCACCAGCTACAAAATACTAACGGGCCACGTCACAGTATATCAGTCTAATGTACTGAGGAGCAAGGAACCGTGAAAATGATTGTCTTCAGTGCACTAAATACTTTTGTGTTCATCAGCTGTCAGATTGCAGGTGCTGTAGTATGTAGGTTTGTAGGGATGTGGTAGCTCAGGGTGTTGTGTTGTCAATCTGAAGGTTAAGGGTTCAAATCCCATGTTCACTAAAGTTACCAAAGTTGGCCCATGAGCAAGGCTCTTAACCCACGTTGTTACAGGGGTGTTATCCCTGCGTTGTGACCCCAAACTTCAAGTTGGGATACTTGTAAGTCGCTTTGGAAGAAAGCATCTGCTAAATGACCAAATGTACTGTAATTGTAAGGAGATGAACTCCCATTTGTCACTGTATCATATATTCTTCCCAATACTGTTTTTTTTTCCAAAATCATTGTAATTCGTAGACAGACATATAGCTTAATAATGACATCTGAAACATATGGTGTCTTGGAGGGTCATTGTAAGACCCTTTCTAACATCATTGACCTATAAATGTGACTGTTTGATTTATATTGTGGATCAAAACCATTTCTGTTGTAACCGCTGCATTCTTTGTCACGTCATGGTTTCAGGCTGCTTGAGGGCCACATGTTTAGGGTGTTTCGGAACTTGCTAGAGGTGAATTAACAAACTGTGCTTGACCCTGATTATTCAGAAAATTAATTTTAAATTTAAGAATGGGACATATAAGGTGTACCTAACCTCAATAGTGGATTAATGGAGTTTACATGTTCTCCCTGTTGCTTGTGGGAAATTTTTCACCTCCTAAAAAAAGCTAAGTATTGGAATTTAATTTGATAAAACAATTGGATTTCACAGTCTTATTTAATAAAATAACCATATTGGGAATATTTTACACATGAAACAAATCAGATAGGTGTGTTATAGAATAACAGATGAATCGATTCCCTAAAGAGTCTTTTTTTTTTTTATACGAAACCATTTTTCCATACATGTAGCCGCATAAGAACACTTTGGTTACTTTCATCTCATCTTGGACATGTACACTTAATCTCATCATGTATAACAGACTGTCTTTAACACCTTTATATATAAAAAAATAACACATTATTGTGTTAGATAGCTAAAGTGGGGACAATAAAGCGCACAATTAAAAGCTAAAACATTATCATTATGGTTAATCTGTTGGAGAACATGCATCCATTAATCCCACTATCGACGTTAGGCACTAGTTGGTGTTCCGACAACACATTCCAAGAAAGAAACCTTTTATTTGTTTGTGTTTGTTATTCATTTGTTATTTTAACAGCCACATATATTTTATTTTTAGCAGTTATACTTTTGTCCTTATCTTTTACTTAAGTTCTGACAGAGTAGGCATGAAATGTGTGTGACTGTTCAGGTTGATATTATCTTTTTGTAAATATATCATTTTAAAAATATATATCATTATTAATATATAATGCATGCTGCTTTAATGTTTAAATCTTAGTGTAGACTGTGCCCCAATTTCTTTTAAGTGGAAGCATGAACAAAAAAATAATAGGGGCCACACATCCACCATTAACATCAAAAGCAATTTCAAAAAGTCAGATTCTACATTTAAATATGTATTGAAACTGTTTTTAAATTTTAGAACAATCATTTTTGAAAATCCTAAATTACTGCAATCTGTATTAAAACAAAGTTGGAATTTTAAGAGCTCTTTTCTGTTTGTTGTTAGACTGGTGCAGATGTAGATTGGCACGTTGTTTAACTGTTCATGTGGACTAACGTATTTTTTGTATTCCTGTTAGATTCACTATGGTGGACAAAAATATTTATATTGTTCAAGGAGAGATTTCAACAGTTGTAGGTGCCATCAAGAGGAACTCCAGATGGAGTACACATACACCACTGGTAAGACAACATATTTTAGTCTATATTGTGTAATACGGGATAATATTTTGTTTTGAAAGATCCATGTCTACATTAACTTGACTTCACTAGCTGTAAAGTTAAATGTTAACCTTGAAATCGATGGGGTAATAGGCCTTCTGCTAAACTGCATATAAGGGTTGTGTTTAGTAAATTTTAGTGGTAAATTGCTTTATAATCCAGCTTTCGAAATTTCTGGGTGATACGAGAACATTTTCTGTAGTTTGTTAAACAAGCATCTATAAAACACAAAATTCAGCTATAATTTACAAGGATCTGGATGCAATTTTAAACTGTATATTGGTGTGAAAATGGAGGACAGTAAATTTTTACATTTTTCTTGGTTGCAGGGTGAGTTTGAATATTATTAAAAAAAATGGATCAGACACGGATCAATTTTCTCTACAATTTTATTATAATAATCCATTTAAGAATTCGGTATAGCACCATTAGTTGGAATTTTAGAGTAAATAAACAACTAAACAAAGAAAATGAGTGTTTTTGTCTCCTTTCAGGATGAAGAGCAGGATCCACTTCTCAGCAGCTTTAGTTACCTGAAAGAGACCCTCAATAACATCAAAGGTTTGTTGTTTTAGTTTTCCCTATTTGCTGAATAGAAGTAATTAGACTGCTTGATTCATTTTTAAACTTGCTGGCATGAATGGGTTTGATACTTTATAATGAGATATAATTTTCATAAGATTTATAAAAATCTCTCAGCTGCAAAATGTAGTTAGTTGTCAAAAATCCATATTTTTGCATCAGTGTCACCAAAATTATTGGAAGAGTTTTACACAAGTCTAGACTAAAGGTATATTTACTTGTGCTCAATAATTAAAATGGAACATTTTATGGACCTAGATCTAGAGACTTTCCAATATTCTAGCAGAATATTAGGCTTCAGCATGTTTTATGCAGCATGTTTTATTCTTCAGTTTCTTTTCTTAGTCAATGTAATCCTGACTCGGTGATCCCTGGCACCAAAATATGAAATAAGAAAACCTGATTGTCACTAAACTTAACTTATATAATTTAAACAAATTACAAATATGACACTAAGCTTGTCCACCGATAGTTTGGCGCCCTGTCCTGGGTGTATCTGCCCAGCGCCCAAAATGTTCTCCCCTAGATGGGCATGGGGAACCCCCGCGACACTAGTAGAGTATAAAACGAAAGATAATGGGTGGATGGATGGACACTATAAGCTGTTTTTAAAAAAAAAAAATTATAATACCTGGACATCCTTTTTTTCAAGTGAAACCATATCATCTGACCAATGTATTAGAATATCACACTTCCCTCTTTGCATCTATTAAAGCTTCCACACTTTAAGAAACACAAGATTTGAAGTTGTGGGGGTCGGGGTTCTAGGTGGGCAAGTCAAGTTCTTACATGCCAAACCAACTAAACATTTATTGACCTTTCATTTTGCGCTGGAGTATATTCATGAACAAAAAAATGCCTTTTTTATAAGGCTAAGGCAATGCATTGACTATGTCGACGTAATCGATTATGACAATAAGCATAACTTTGCATAACTTGCATCGCCGCGTCAACAAAATGGCAGCGCCATACCGAAAAAAGGAATTTATCCAGAGCAGAAGTATTAGCAGCAGCTGAAAATCACCTACGTGCATCTAAAGTGTGGGAGCACTATACACAGAAACACACCAGCATGGTGCTCTATCAGATATTGTTAAGTGCAGATACTTTTCACAACAGTACAATGCCCGAGCGTTTAAATGCAAACATCCCAGTGTGCTTTATCCATATGGCAGCAAAACGGTGACGTAGGTTCAGTTTACTTTTTTTTCTTCTTATCTTAGCATATTATTTTAAGATTTTTAACGTGATTAAAGTCTTAACATATCATAATGGGTTTTGAATATTAGAAGTGCATTACTAACTGTTTCATTGTCATCATGTGTAGATACATGCAGCTTTTCTTAATACCGCTCATGAACCTTGTTTTCATATTGCATTCAGATAAATTTGAATGTCTGCGCTTGTATATAATCAACAAAAAAAAAAATAAAGTCCATAAAATGTCGAATTTTATTGTCCATGATGTTTGTGGCCCAAAGGTGGTAAGTAACAAAGAAAATGTACTTTGTACTTAAGTAGTTTGTTTTAGGTATCTGTACTTCATAAGTATTTGTCACTTAATACTTTTTACTTCTACTTACTACATTTCAAAATAAATACCTGTACTTTTTTACTTACTACATTTATAAAACAGGTTCATTATTTATTTTGAATACATTTATTTATAGATCGATTACATTGCTTTATTCCGTTCATGCAGTTTATGACGTTCAAATCTGAATTCTATTGGTTGTTAAACAGGGAAAGCGGGTGGTGGGGAGTGGAGCAAACTCATGATTGGATGGGTGATGGGCAATGACCAATCATTAATTAACCACACTGGCTTAACAAACACATCATGGTGATGGAGATGGTTTTGTGTGCCAAAGAATGAAGCACTCATGGCGTTTAAAAATTCAGCATTAAATGTGAAAAAGCAGAAGTGAGCAATGTATTTCAGCTCCATTTCATATATAATACATTTTATTGGGTGCAATTCTTTAGCTGGTGTTCTGACAAATTCTTATACTTAAAGTTGCTCAAATAAAACAGTAGTTCTAAGTTATAAACTTAACTCTTGTTGAGCTGCAACTACTAAAAAAGTTTAAAAGGGGCCCCTGAAAGCTTAGTTAGGCAGACCTTTGATATGTATTACGTAAGAGGACTGGGTCCTGCATGTGGTTGTTGGGTTGGATTATTGTAAGTGTGTTTCAAAACAATATTATGTTAATTATTAACACAATATACCTGTACCTACTCAAATATTATTTATATTATTTATTTTCTCAACAGATGAGAAAAAAGTCCTTTATTGAAAACTTCTTATTCTCTCACTCCTTGAGTCATGAAAATCCCTTTAAAGTTGCAGCTCTAGTAACAATATTTATTATTTTGAAAAATAGTTTCATCATTAATCATGCTTACATTGAATAACATTTATTTACCCCACTATTTTTTACATTGCAAACTATGCTGCATATTTAATGCAGAATATACTCATATCTTTAAAACATAGGGCTAAATTCATAAAACATATTTGATTTTCTTTGCATAACGAGCAACAAGGCTTTTTTAAAAACAAGAATTTATTCTGTATTGAAAGTGAAACTAATAGCTTCTAATCTGTATCTGAATGCCCTTGGTATGCCTTTAGAGCGAGCAGGTTTGTCGGCACCTTTTAAAATATTAAAAATAAATAAGTTCTAATTACAACAAAATGTTTACCTAAGTATCACACATTACATAAAATATATTACATTTCATTTATATATTACATAATTTCTTCAATTTAAATTTAGTAATGTAGTAACTGTTGTTATATGAATTATACTCACGGTGGGTTCAGATAAATGAAATGAAGTAGTTGTCTGAGAAAATCTGAAAGAAAATGTTAGACAAGCTTGTTTAAGGCAAAGCCTGTACTACCGTATTTATCAGTTTGATGCTTCAGTGACTACTGTAGAAAATGTTATGAGTATTTATATTAATGTGACAATAGCCACTACCCTTGTATAGTGTAAATATAAAAAATAAACACCTCAAAGTTCCCTATTGTTTTTTTTAAATATGGAAAATGCAAAAATCTGTTGATTTTTAGAAATTAAAAAAAATCTTTTTTTCTTGTCTGAACATGCTACTCAGCTGTTAGTTCAAGCCTTCATCCTATTCCTGATTAATTACTATGATACATTTCATGCCTATCTCTCAGCTTGCACAATCAGGCATCTACATCTGATTCAAAACTTCAGGACCATTTCTTGATCTGCCCCTTCTTACAGTCACTCTTTTTCCAAAATACACTCTGACTCGTGCACTTCGCTTTAGACCTCACCGCGGTGCTAATTCTCACTCTGTAGCATTTACCACTGCTAAATGGTGGAATGATCTTTCCAACACTCTCCCTAAGGCAGAGTCACTTAACATCTTTAAAAACACAACACAAACACAGCTCTTCCACAAATACCTTATATAAAATAAAACACATAAATTCATAAAATTAATGAAAGGTGGAAAGGTTTGATAATTCTGCAGTGTAGCTGTTTTTTCCATAAATACTGGCTCTTGGTGTTCACTCATTTGTAAATTGGATAAAAGAGTCTGCTAAATGACTAAATGTAATGTAAAATATGTTTTTATTAACTGACAAATAATAGCGGCTTCTATTCAGGTTATTTGAGGTAAATTTATTCATTAAAGACATGTTACATGTTCACATTTCTATATGTTGTGTGTTACATGGTTAATGTTGTTTGGGGGGGGAAAGGCTTTGATTTCGTACTGTTTTATTGTAGATTTTTAAGTTATTTTAATGTTTTTTTCCCACTCCAATGCAATAGTTGTATTGTTTGTTTATTCTTTAAAAATTGTTTTAAAAAGACCTTTAATGCACCACTTGTTTCTCTATTTTTAATTGCCATTGTAAATTGACATTCTACAGTGTTTCTGGATTTACATAGAGGACCAACTTTTTTATTACTAAAATTATCTACTGTTTGTACCCATTAAAAAGCTATTTATTCAGACGTGCAACATGTCCACTGAGAAAATCTGCTAATTTAAGTTGAGCAATATTATCTTATATTATTAGCAGTATTGTCATATTGCTTGACCTTTGCGCCATCTCATAATGTTTGAAGGTCCCATAGAAACAATTTGAGTGTTTGTTCATTTAGTTTCCAAATGCCACATAATTAGCAGGACCACCAAAGTAAATGTTAGGGAGGTTTGTGAAAGTGTTCCTCTATTCAATGTAATGAATTATCATTAACTGTGAGAGATGTCTGAGCAGAGGTTTTTACAATACCCAAATTTAATCATATGAAAAAGATAAATGTATGTCCATATGGTCTTTACATGATTAGATAATATCCTAATAATTGTTTGTAGTTTTGGTAAAATTGGGTGAGTTTAAACACGTTACTGCTTAGTCGATTAAATCACTGATTCACTAATTTTTAAATTGAATAAATCTTTACACCCTCAACAAACCAACCAATTTTTGTCAATATAAACTAGCAGAGAGAGGTTTAAATGTTAATTTTAGAATTTTATTATTAGCACATTTTCCCCTCAATCTAGTTTTGTACCCTAGTATTAACTGCATCTTACTCTATTTGCAGTATTTATAAACAGCATGTACTGACCTGACAATTACGCTGTTTTTTCATATTTGTTTACTTACTATTAACTTGACTGATAAACTTAAACTTACCATAACCTATAATTGATTTGTCCAGTCAACAGTCCAGTTTGTGTAATAACATGTGTGTAGCATGCTTGTTTGTGAGAGAGTGAATGAGCAAATTTTAGGCATAAACATCAATTGACAATCCTCAGTAAATTGTTGCATGTACAAATGCCAGAAGAGGAGCAGTTCTAGTCTTGTTTGGCCCCAACTAGCATGACATTTATAAAAATCAGAGATATATATAGGGGAGAACGTTTCGGGCCCTGGGCAGATACACCCAGGACAGGGCGCCAATCTATCACTGGGCACACAGTCGCTCACTCACACAGACACTCTATATGGGGTAATTTGGAGAAATCAATTGTCCCTGATCCATGTTTTTGGACTGTGGGAGGAAACCGGAGAAACTGGAGGAAACCTGGACACGGGGAGAACATGGAAACTCTACCCAGATTGGGATTTGAACCAGGAATCCCTAGTGCTGAGAGGTGAAGCACTAAGCCACCGTGCCGCCCTCATTCCCTCATAATAAATATTTGAAAATTGCTGATACTAAACTGTTTCTATTATACTACACTTCTTTTTTTAATTCAAACCTGCCTGACAATCTTCTTTGGTTATAATCTCCTATGGCATATAACATCACAATTTAACTTGAGTTCATTGTTTTAAAAAACATGCATTGTAACAATTGGTAAGGACATTAATTACTGATTTTGTTTATTGTGACTGCCCTGTCTTTTTATGGTTATTATTTGAGACCTGATCATGGTGATAAGAAGGGCAGCCCAGACACATTCCTTTCTCTGGTCATATCGAGTAGCACTTCTGGGATAATTCTAAGATGTTATTAAATTTTATTTATTATAAAATTCTCCATTATAATTCTCCAAAGTGTTCTGGGTTTGTCCTAAAGTGTCCTCATGGTCCAGCTGTCAGGACATATATATATATATATATATATATATATATATATATATATATATATATATATATATATATATATATATTTTTTTTTCAACTAATGGCATCCTATAGTTTTTTTTGTCTGCAATTATACTGTACAACATAAGTATAAAGAAACATTTTTTAATTTTATGTGCATTTCCTCAGGAAGGGCTTTGATTTGATGACTGCAGCTTAATGTGGCATCACCCAGCTTGGTTGTTTCTTGTTTGGTGTCACTTGGGCAACAGTGAGCTTACAAGTATGCCTGGTTATAAAGTAATGCAGTCTACATGAGATGTGATGACTGTGCATGGGAAGTTCACTCAGACCCCCCCTCCATTTATTTTACTACTTCTTTTTGGGATCTCTTGGGGGTATTGTTAGATGGACAGCAGCGCCTGTGTCTGAGTCTTGAGAGGAATCCATCATGATTCCCCCCCCCCTGAATCCACTTCACAACTTCCTTTTTCTGTCAAGTTTTCACTGTATTTCCTTCTTTTGGATTTGTTTTATTGAAAACACACATTCTGTGGTTATTATTCCAATAATCAAATGTTCATGCAATTTAAGTTATTTGATAGATTATAAAATAATTAGATTTTATTATCATTACAGTGTGTTTGTCGTTTCTGTACTGCTATAAAAATAGTTTGGACAAGCTTGCAGCTTAACTCATAAATTAGTTCGTTAATCATATTTGAATGAGTCCTCGTTTCCGGAGTTATTTAATATTCATAACACTTATTAAAACTTAGTAATCTCAAAACACACTTGGGTTAGTAATTCAGCTGTCCGCTTAACAAATGTTCGTTTACTTCATTTAGACAGAGGCTATCGTTTTCTTTAGCAACACAAGTCTCCGTCTTTCCTGACCACTTTCTTCAGCTTGATAGATTTTCTTCTCGTTCCTCTGTACCAGCCGCATGACTGGCAGGAGCATGTGCCGCTTGGCGGCAGCTTGCAGCTGTAAGTGTATCATCTGCAGCTTTGGTTGAGTAAATATAGCAGAGGGACTTGTCAAATGGGGAGATTGATTGTTCTGGGAAAGGAAGTGTTGTCTCTTCTTCCACTTCTGGACCAGGGAGTTTAAAAAAAGGGTGGGTTATTGTATTATGGAAAAGAGTTTATTGTTCCACTTTGTAGTGCCAAGTAATAGTTTGTTAATGCTGTTGTTAAAACTGTAACTGAAGAGTTTAGCTTTTTCTTATTTTATTTCAAAGCGTTTAATGGTTGATTTAATACATGACCTAAGGAATTTATTATAATTTTTATTGAAAAATTTATTTTATTGACTTTAAGCTTTCCAGAAAATTACGCTTTGTTATAGCAGAAAGCAAATCAATCTGCTTGTGGAGATTTCTAACTGTATATATATATATATATATATATATATATATATATATATATATATATATATATATATATATATATATATGTATATATATAATTTATATATAATTTTTTTTTTTTTTCTGGTTCTTGTCCTGATACTAATTAGATTTTTGACAGTCAGGGATTCTTACTTGAAAGTCATTTCAAACCCAAGTGCAATAACAACAAATGTCTGTAATTAATTCAATTGGACTTTTAGTTAACAAACTAAAAATATGTTCTGTGTTTGAAATTAATTTTGTTTGTAAAATTTAATACTCTTTAAAATTGTTGTCTGTAATGCATTAAATAAAAAGTTGGGACAGAGGCAAAATGGACTGAAAATATTCTGGCTATACTGTTCTGAAGGGTTGTAAAAACATGTTGATTTGATAAATTAGAGATACTACACTCCTAAACAAAACAAACTAAAACCCAATACTAATCGATGAACTTTTTAGATGATTACTAATTTGAGCAATTTACTTTTAATACGTAAACAATTATCTAAATTTTGTAGGTAATTTTCATTAAAATTGTTATTACTAGTTTATGTTTATTGTTACTTTTTGTAAAATTGGAATTTCATGCACAGTACATTGTGGTACTGTGCAATTATTTTTTTCCCCCTTCCTTTTTTTCAAATAAAGCAGTTAGTTGGAACAGATTATCAGTGGTGTGTGTGTGTGTGTGTGTGTGTGTGTGTGTTATATATTTTAAAATGTCTGTGTTTTTTAAGGCAATGTATTAATTTAGAATTAAAAATTCGGTTCATATTGAATTATTGCCAAGCGCTAATGAATTTCACACATCCCATTTTCCCCTATAGTTTTTTTGTTATTTAATTTATTTTCTCTGTATTTTAATTTTGTATCCTTTAATTGGACAGTTAGTTGTACATCATATTACATTGATTTGACGAGAATAAAGCTTAGTGTGGTAGATGCAAGTTTTCATCATGGAGATTCTCAAACCCATATTACTTTTCAGTGTCGACAGGGGTGGCCACTCGGACAGGCGCTAGCTAATCCAAAGTCTCTTTGGAAGTACAAACAAATGTATTAAGGTGACAAATGGATGTAAGCGGACAAGGTGTTATTATTTTAGGAAACAGTTTTTATTATCTGAGGTAAAAAGCACAGGCTTTTTACAGATCTGTGCTGCCCATCTGCTCATAGGCAGACAGCTCTCGATCCCATGCTTTTGTGTGGAAAAACCCTCTGGATTTGGAGGATGGATGAACTGTGAAATCGGGTCTAGTGTCAGGTTGAATAATTTCTATGAATCGGTTCTACAGTGAAACCGTAAACCACTAAAAAGGATTGGAGGGGGTTGAAAGTGGTATATTGATTGACACAAAGACATAGGTCTGTTCTTTTCTTGTGCACATAATTTCATTTTCTGCTTTTTATGCAGCAGACAGACATAGCTTTAGCTGGCTAAATCTTTAAATCTTTTAGCCCTCTTCTCTTCTCTGCCTGCTACATTGAGAGTCTGATTTTTGAGAAGGCTGCCAAGGAAGCTGATGGACTAAATCCCCTGATTTTTATTCATACAAATAAAGGTTTTGTCTGATTGACAGCTTCATCTTCCCCTTTCTCACACCTTAATTGAGAGTTCACTCAGAAAATGTTCAAGGCAACCATAATTGACTAGAGTCACCTGAACTATATAATTTGAGAAAGATTAATTGCACTCTAAAAGTGCACCTCATCGAGAGACCTTCATCACAGACTATATTACACAGGACACAGCAGAGATTGCATAGCAAGGTCTTTTAGCTTGAGCAAATTAGTTGGCTCAGTTTTAATCTTTAATATTTTTCTCTATTTTGTTTTTTTTTTCTTGAGGAAATCTTAGTTTGCACATCAATACCTGTGTATTGCGCATATCAAACTGTGGAGTGAATAATACGTAAAAATACATATTAAAATTTTATTTTTCATGATAAACAGAGCACTTCTGAAACCATCATTGATTAGTTGCCCTCATTGTGGTCTATTGTATGAACTTTCTGTGCATCTGTTTGTCTGAGTCTCTGTTTTCGTCTCACTCTCCTTATTAAAGCTCAAGGTCAAGTAGAAGCTGTCTGCGGCTCACAGCTGTGCATGAGCGCCAGTTTTGCAGTGAAGCCTTCACTCAGTCTGTGGGTTGTTCCTCCATACTGGCGGCCCCATGCTGCTCCATTGCCATCTGATATCTGCAAATATATCTTACTCTATGAATGGCAAGAATGTGCTTTGGCTGACGCAGTGCAAGAAGACGAGCCATATTTCAAATCATTCAGCCACAAATGTAAATATGTTTACTTGTGGCATGATGGGTTACAAAGAAATGCCCCTGTGTCTAATTTGGTGGTTTGTAAATTATATTAACTTGCAGAGAAAACTTATAAGGCCTGTATATTTCAGGTAGTGAATATTAGTAGAAAATTAGAGAATTGTTTGGCTTACAGAATTGAATTATAGAAACCTAGTTTGGTGGAGTTGCCAACTATATAAGGTGGACTAAGTTCTGTGGGAAGTAGCTCTGAATACCTTCTATACGTGGGTAAATTAAAGATGCTGAATTGTTCACACCTTTTGTGCTCTAAGCACTGAAACTGACACAAGTGGCTTAGAAAATGTATAAACGGGCTATGAAGCTTAATCAAGTTTGCTTTCAGTTAGGTAAATGTTTATTAAAGCTTTGGAAAAGATTTTGACTCTACACCACATTCTGTAAGTTTCTGGTGATTATACAATGTGTTATGTTTCCCAATAATTTAATAAGAAAGGGTTTTAGAATATCATTGCGATTTTCAAGCGTATTATTGGATATTGGAAGCAGGTTAAAAACATTTAATACAGGTGCTCATGTGATTACAAAGAGACTATAATTAGGCATTGTTTATTTAATGTGGTGTGGCACAGTGTGTGAGAATATATAATAATCATTGTGTTTTTAGTTTTTTGTAGCAACCTAGCAAACTGCTACTTATTAGTTAGTCTAATGGTTAAAATAAAATGAAACACTTTGAACCCAAATTTAAGAGTAATAAGTAATCGGCAAACTGTTTTGAGCCTTTTGGGAGGGAGATTTGGGTTTGTTAGTCAAAGCTTTCTAGTATAAGATAATTTAACACTGTGATTTCACTGACATTTATTTAAGACTTAGAAAATTACCATTATCCTCTATGCTCTGATGAGGGCTTAGGCTACCTGTTTAAAACTATTATTGTAAATGCAGAGAGAGATGAGACTTAGGGCTAGACATGTTGAGTAATGAGTGTTTAAACAGAAGGAATTTACAACTGCTGTCCCCTGAGAAGAGAGACCTCCTATCCATTGGGCCAAAGCAGGAGTCCAGGGTTTCCATTACAGTGCAATACTCAACTGTTGCATGCTGCTCTTCGCTCTTTTATCTGACCCCATCTATGGGGAGAGGGTCAGTGTGAATGAAAATCTCTAATGGAGACTTATTGTGCTTTAGCTGTGGTGGCTTCGTCTGCTGGACGAAGAACACATTTTTTTTTATTAGATTAGTAATGCTTACGAATACATACTATTTATACAAAATTTGAAAATTTTGCACTGTTGTATTTGTCATGTGTACTTTTACAGAAAGGAAATAATACTCAGTGAAAAAGTTAGATATTCTTTGCAATCAAGATCAGTTGTATATCCCCTAAATTTTATTTAATGTATATCCCCCAAACACACACATACACATTCATATTGCTTGAATAGAAAAGAGCCTTGTCCTAAGATTTAGGAAGATAGAACCGCACCACTGTCTAATATGAATGTTTAGGTGCTGAATCTTGTATACCTGTGACAATAGGAATTTTGTTTAACAAATAAGTGATGTATCCTAATACAGTTGTCTTTCTTTCTCTCTCTCTCTCTCTCTCTCTCACATACCCACAACCTTTATAGCAAAAATTAAGTAAGCAATATTTTCACATTGCATTTGGACTCTATATTAGAATGAAAAAATGTAGTTTCATAAACATGACTTTCCCTAATTTCTTTCACAATCCCTAGATTATAATCCTATGGAGCATCTTAAAGATAACGTGGATAAGGCTGTTTCCAGCATGTCAATGCAAATTGGGCATCTTTGTAGGCCAATATGTCTACAGATAGATTTTTAACATGTAGTAAAATGTAAATACTACTACTGTAAATACTTAATTGTTTTTTTTATAACGTTACTAGTTAATGTTACTAGTATTAATCTTTTTTGTTTACTTCCATTGATCTAGAAATGAGAAGTGATTACTATTGATTATCTGAACACTTATTTACATGCTTGAAGAAAATAAGGCTCAGGTGACTTGACTGAAATCTCTAAATTGTAGATACGGCTGCTGTTGTGCTGGCTGTTCCATGGCTTGTGACCGTGTGTGCTGCCAAACCATCCTGGCTAAAAATGGATACAGACAGGAGGGAGTATTAGGCAAATAGTTCCCGCTGTTACCTTGTTAAAAAGTTGAACAGTTATGTATTCTGTATTTCTGTATGTGCATTTAAAATTATGGCATTCAAGATGGTAGTCTTGATGAATTTAATGACCTTGATAATTTTGTTTGCATTCAGTGTTAAAAATATGCTATTGAATTGTTTTAAATTTAATAAAAATAAACCATTACATATTGTTTACATTAAGAAATCCAAAAAATAAACTCACTTTGCACTTTATTAGACTGATTGAACTTACTGTTTCACCCAGTAGATGGAAAATCAGAGGCAGCATGTTGTCTGTTGCTGCACGGTTTGTTAGTCATCCTCTAATACTTAAGTGATCACAGGATGCTGTTGGTTTTACAGTCTTGATTGGTAGATAATTCTCAGTAATCACACTCTCACTGAGGTGTTTAAGAGTTTTAGCCACTGGGCTGAGTTTGATTGATTAACTCATTTCAGCTAAACACACTATAGCTATACTATATTGCTGAGGATCATCCACCAGCCAATGATACCCAATACGTATTGGGTCTTTGATTCTGTGCAATATATATATATATATATATATATATATATATATATATATATATATATATATATATATTAGTGTCTTACTGGTTGACTTTCAGGTAAGATCACGATGTGTCTCCCAAAGCATTGATAAATTCCATCATCATTATGATAACTGTTCTTTTTCTGCCAGGCATCCACCCAGCTCTGGTTAGTAGCTGTAAATCTGGCCAGTTAACAGTGCCCTAACCGGCGACTGACAGGCGGGTCTTAGGCCTGGTGTAGACTGGATGCAACTGTTGTTCTGTTTCAGAGCCTCTAAACGATGTGCTGAGTGCATAGAGAGGCCTGACACAACCATTAATCACAGACTTGGTCTGTGTGTCTACGTTTGTGAACAAGAGGTGGAAGTTTTAGTGGATAGTGGGCGGTCCGGATGTTCTGATGAGAAGGTGGAAAGATGTTTGTTCGCAGCATGGTAAAGCTGATGCACTTATATGATGTATGAAGTTTCAAACCACTTACCTTGCTAAATGCACTGCTGTAACATTTTAGCATAGTATATAAAAATACAGAAGCTTTAGAAATAACTAAGTGAAGTAGATTTGCCTAATACTTTGACAAGTCACTACTTAAGTAAAGTGTAGAGACATATTTATTTATATTCTTAAAGCTGTTTTTCTGCATTTATAGTTTAATTAGTATTCTAAAACACACATTTCAAATGGGACACTAGGCGTATAAAAAAAGCCTAGAATCATACCTGGGACCGTTTTGAACAGTTAGTTTTGGTGATTTGCACATATTTGGACTGTGCGAGGAAAGAACAGATGGGAGGGGCTGTACATGTCGTGAGATTATGTCATAAGGGTCATTGTTAATCTAGTCCAGAATACAGCTCTAATTTGAGTGCTAAAATTCTTAATATGACCTCATGGCTTTATTATATTTATGAACAAATAATGTTTTAAGTGTAAAAAGTATATGAAATGTGCTGGTTACATTTGCCTTTTGTTGTGATGGCTGTTCTAATCATTTTATCAACTCAGCAAATGATATTGTGCAAACAGAGCCGCTTAATTGCTTTTAAAATTAATTAAACTAATGTCAACAGAAAATGTTCTCTCATGAAGTGTAATTAGTGCAACGTGCTGCAAGACATAAATGACCACGGTAGCCAATCAAGGCTCCTTGAGTATAAAAAGCCTTTTGATCAGTGCAAAATCTCATATTACTGATGATACAAATTTTTTCAGACTGGACTAAAGTGTTCTGCTATCTCGCTTGAGTTACTTTACCTTTTCCTGTCTCATCAAATTGCTTCTTTACTTTGACAAATTCGACTTTGTTTTTTTCTCTCTTGGAATTCGAACTTCAAATCTGATCAAAAATTCACATCTGTTTAGTGAGGTTATTTAAAATGTAATGAATTATTTAAAATGAAGCTGCATGTAATGTGCTATCTTTTACTTTGAGGTGGTTGAACATTCTGCAAATCTATTAAATGCTGGAACTTGTGAGTTTATATACCAGCATCGTCTTTTTGCAATTTTTATTTTATTTTATATTTTTAGTTTGAAGTCTGTTTTAGTGTTCTGCGAGCCTGTCTCTGAATGGAGAATGTGTAGTTAGAAAATTGGATAATATTCAACCTGTTTTTGTTTTGTTGTCACAACTTGTTGCATCAAAGATTCCATGCATTGCTTCAGACAGTTCGGAGTTGTGGAGTGCATAAAGGTTGAGCTGTGAATCGGAGTTCACTATAAGGCTAATCCTGAACAGATGGGGAATGGAGAGGAGTTGGGGATTGCAGAAGTAAGAGCTAATATTAGTATTGCAGAGGCAATGCCTTGTGTGATGTTCAGACTTTAAGCCTGGGGCGTCCTAGTGTGAATCCCTGACCGCCTTTATGGGTAGGACTAATAAACCTTACTCTACACACAGACATTGCACACAACTACTTGTTATTTCATGCCCCGTAACGGCCCTGTGACCACGAACAGGCTAATGCACACATCTAATTATATATTAGTGCAGTTACAGTCATGAGGAAACGAGAACACATGCATTTGAAATGCTATTGTTTTAGGAGATATTATTTATTCAACAAAATCAAGGGAAAATGTATAAGCAGAATTTGATGAGAACAAGTAAACTGTTAATATATTCGTAGGAATAAAGAGTGTATGTAATAGTCAGGTTACATATTTTTATATAGATCATTAAGTGTAAAAACCTCTCTGAAACCAGATGACATTTTGATGGACTGGAGCATTAATGTACATATTAATACCACGTCAAGGAGGAAAGGCATCAGCAGTGAGGCTGGATTGTTATTATTTTTTTAACAAATGTAAAATAAAGGCATTCGGTAATACTCGCTGAATGGACATCACCACAAATTCACACCATAAATGTGTCAGACCATGCAATGCTCAGAGAAATTACTAAATAAAAATCCCCAAACATTACATCATCCACTTTACAGGCCTCAGTAAGCATTATAAAGTTTACGGTAGTACAACTAAAAAGCTTAAATATGTAGGACTTGTTTAGGGAGAACCTTAGCAGTGAGTAATAAAGGAATAGTTTGTTATACCCTATTGTTTAATGTCACTTGTAAAAGCAAAATCACATTAAGCTCTTCTCAGCAAACCTTTGAGTATTTTCAACAATCCGCTTGTGACTGTCTCATCGATAGAAATCTCATCTTGTTTCATTATCTTTCGCCTAATTCAATACTAGGGAATATGGTCTCAGAGGGGTTCCCCGTGCCCACCGAGCAGAGAACATCTTGGGCGGATACATCTGGGACAATCAGGGCAAACAAATACACACACACACACTATATAGAGGTAATTAAATCAGACAATTTAGGATTGCCAGTTTATTTGAAACCCATGTTTTTGGAATGTAGGAGAAAACTGGAGATCCATAAAGAAAGAAACCATTACGGACACAGGGAAACCATGCAACTCCACCCAGATCGGGATTCAAACTGGGTTCCCCAGCGCTAAGAGGAAAATGTGCTAACTACTAAGCCACTGTGCTGGCCTAGCGATAGATATGGCATCTTATTTTCTCTCATGTGATATAAAAAAAAGTTTGTTTATGTAGAATTAATTCAAGGACACTTTGTATTAAAATCTACCTATCTCAATTTTTCATATTTAATAATGCTTACAATTTTATTATGTTCAACATAACTTGTTGAAAAAGTGATTTTGAATAAAGACATGTCTAGTTTTTCCCAAAAATACAATGACGGAGATTTTCGAAAAAACGTCATTTGTCAGGATAAGTAAGTGCTCTTTTTTTTGTGGTTTTATCGTGTATTATTGCGAAAATGTCAGTTGACATTTTATTTCCCGATGGATGCTATTGTATTCTTATACAATGTTCTATATACAAGTATAGATCATTTGAAAAAGGTCTTTTATAGCAGGTGTTTGGGTGGTGGCTTTCCAATTACCCTTGCTGTCTTCATTAAGTATGTCCAGCTTGGTCTTAATTATACACCAGTGAAACCCTGCTATTAAATTAGTCTGTATACTCAAAAGCCTTTGAACTCGCCCTGCCTCCAGTTGGCACATAACAGAACTCTGGCAAAGGCAATAACATTCAAGTGGTGGCTTGGCATTAAGAAAGTCATTCCTATTTTTGGGCAACAGCTGGGTTTGAAACAGAGCCCTATTGTAAAGGTGACATGGTTCAGAACTTTCTTGTTGGCGTCAGGGGTGTGGAGGAGGAACAGGCGCGCTCAGATGATTAAACAACTGCCAGATATTCATGGAGTGCATATAAATATTCGAGCGAGAGGGGTGACCTGTGTGGTTAGCCTTTTAAACCTGTTGAGTTCTTCTTAAATAGAATAGGATCAGCGCTACAAATCACATATTTAGTATGCTGACGGGGTGGATGGATGACCGGGAGAAGGCCCAAACAGCTGACCAGGGGACATGCTAACAACCTAGGACAACAAGGAGGTGATGATTGCTCCGAAAGCGAAATAGACCCAATATACTACTGTCACTCCAAACCCCAATGGCTGCACCAGTACTTATTATTACCCTGTAGATCTGTGCAACCTGGGTAATTTACCAACCAAAGTAAAAACCAAAAGTTACACAACCAAAGTAAATAGTTTAAATTTA
>JAFMOD010000419.1:723655-743967 GCA_019802435.1 Corydoras maculifer | reverse complement strand
TATATATATATATATATATATATATATATATATATATATATATATATATATATATATATATATATATATAATGTGTGTGTGTATATATCTAATTTGAATAATTTTGTTTGTCTATATACTTTTACTCCACTCTTGTTGAAGAGTGTTGTCTGTAAGTAAATGGTTAGCAGAATTCTGGGACTATAAGAATGTTGGAATTCATTCTTAATAAAAAAGGCAGCTATCTTCCTCTGGAGAACACAAGCGGGGAAAAAGAAACTTTAAATGTTTACAAACTTTTATTTGACTTTTTCTATCAGAAAAGAATTTTGTCATGAATTTATAAAGTTAATGCACTCCCTGGCGTCAGGCCCGTGTGCTCAGCTGTCCCACATTACCACACAGTGTGGTGGAAGAGCCACTTAATGCAGTTCGGTTTAAAATTACCACATTGCTGCCAAACAACTACACTGTTCTACTGCGCCGCCACTTCTGGAAATTGTGTTTGCATTTCTTTTTTTTTTTTTTTTCTTTTTTTAAATTTTTTTTTATAAAACCTTCTCTCGTTTTTGACTATATTGTGTGCTGAGCGATGTTTTATGACAAACAGCAAGTCGAAGGGAAGTGCACTTTAGTCATTACTCAAATGGACGTGAATGGGATGTAAATTTGACTCAAGTACCCTTAGTGTTGAACCTCAAACAACATTTTAAAGCATTCTGCAAATCTGCTATCTGACCCACCCCACAAAAAATATTTTAAAATGTGTAAGAATTATCACAAGACACAATGCATTAAGCTCAATTTAACTTGCAAATGACATGTCACTTCCTTGTAATTATACAAGTTAGGAGTGCTTCTTCAAAAATGATGAGTCCCTACCAAGTGATGTACATATTGTCTAAGATTTCCTAAAGTGTAGATTCAAGGCATTGTTGTTTACATGAGATTAAATAAATTGTCTTGTGTGGATGCCGTTCAGTGGTTTTGTTAAAATCTGTATATACAAATCTCATTTCCAATAAGTCGAACATAATGACAAAAATATATAAGTGGTGTCAATGACAAATGTAGACCTAAACAAATTTAAGTAATGTAAATTTTAATTATCCAAATTTTAAACATTAACACAATGCTTCCAGCTTCTTGTTGGTGATATGGTGTATTGCAAATTTAGTAAAAACAAATGAATTTTCCATACTATATGCTTCTTTGTCATGCAAATTTGACAAGCTCTATCCTAAGGACTGGCAGTATACTGACAACTGATTCAGACATTTGCATTGACAAATACAGCTTCACTGGCTAATGACAAGAAAAAGTTCAGGCTTGGAATGCACGTGTATAAGGGGTTCTTTTTAAAACCCTATTGTGATAGTAATTATGTTGGAGATAACCAAGACCACAGTAGGTATTGGAATGTGCAAGAATCACTGCACCCTCTCAGATCTCCTTTCCTTCATGTGTGCAGGACTGATTACAGTATTGCAGACATGTCGGCTCTCTGGGGAGTCATTTTTGACATTTGTCACCTTGGTCTGCTAAGCCAAGCAGGGCATTGCCTGCCATTCTCAGAGTTGCGTTTCAGTGCCCCACTGGGTTTAAACCTGATCTGTGCCAGTGTTTGGCCACTGCTGAGACTACAGAGAATCAGCGCCCAGAAATGTTCTACCTCCGTGTTGTTCAATGTCATCCGTTGTTGCCATAGAGAGCGAGTCTGACACTCTGGAGCGCACAGTCTTTTTGTAGTGGATGTGTTCTTACCCTGCCTGAGCTTTTTTAGTTTTAATTTAATTTAATTTAATTTTTTATTTATTTATTTTTTTTTACCTGTAACTGGACATCCAATTTATAGTTTGGATTTCTTAAATAACCATTATCTCTTGAACCACTGAGTAATATTGCATTTCTAAATAAACACCGTTAATAAACTTTAGTTCAGATCTTCCATGCCTTTATCCTATTACATGGTCATATTAAACTGAAACAGATCAGATTAAGATTAATCCTTCTTAATGCACTGGCTCATAGCGTACAGTCATTAGGTGACTTGTGTCTAATCCAGCCCACCTATCTGCTACCCTTTATAAAACACACTCTAAGAATTTGGTATTAATGCCATAAGACTAAAATCTCTCCTTTGTTTACAAATGTGTATGACATGAATGCTTATTATGGAAGTGTTAAACGGCACTATTGGCCTATGCAGTGTAATTTGTATAGGTAACAACTTACCTCTTTTGTGATATCTCACAATGAATGTGTAAAGGGACCTGTACACTTGATCTAACTTGTATTTCTTTAGTGTTCATTCTAGTCTTTATTGTCCTAATTTATGTCTGGCTGAAATTATGCCATGTCCTTATTATACATTAAATAAATGTGCTTTGCATAATTAGGGGTTTTAATACAGTTAAGTGTAACTGCGGCATGATTTATAAATTTTACACACTTTGTATTATATAATAAAGCTGTTTACATGACTTGGTTAATAGGATATTCTCCTACTAGACTTCCTTTTAGGCTCAAGCAGCATGTGTGTGCTACCTCTTTTTGTTTCTTAATGTGTATTATTATTATCATCATTATTATTAATATTATTTATTTATTAATTTAATTTTATTTGCATTTTTCTAACACTGGAAACACGTTGCTAAATTAAATAATCATATGCATGTTGTGTTTTGGACATAGTGTGAGTGGATAAAGTGAAGTAAAGTGATACTTTAATTAATCAATTTGCTTTAATTAACTTCATTTTGTAGGCTGCGAGACATCATTTGTCTGTCTTTGTGCTGTCTAAACTCAAACAGCAGTGTAATTGCAGGCAGGGATAGTTTAGTATGCGCCCCAGTGTCTGTGGGTATTGTGGTTGTAACGCAGTAGCTGAAGCTTGTAGCTCTACAGTGCATGGTTGCGGGATTCTCTCATAGCCCATGGGAATGCCATTAGTGAAGAGTTGAAGGAATGCAGCAGGTGAAACAAATAAGGCACAGACTCCCCTCTTGTCGGTTTGCTTTATTCCTTTTTCCCCCCTCAGTCTTTCTCCCGCCTTTCTCTTTCTTGCTTTCTGTCTCTCTCTCTCTCAGTTGTCTGTCTCTTTTTCTTTCTTTTTTTTTCTCTAACCTCTCTTCTTTTTTTTTTGTATAATTGAAGTCATCAGGAAGACTGGGAGATGTGCTCAGTGCCAGCGTATGTGTGGATATTTATCACATGCTGCTGCCCATTCTCATAGGCTTAAACATTTACAGTTCCCCAGTCAGATAAACTGTCAGACATACATCATCAGACATTCTTAGTACCACTGCAAATCCTAAGTACAGTTCACAAAACTATATATATATATATATATATATATATATATATACACTGTTAGGACTTACTTTTGTACAACACCACACATGTCATGTCACCATGCATTTTATTTTTGGGTGAAATTAATGTGTATATTTCCATGACCAGTCGTTTTAAAGTAATGAACAAAAATGTATTTAGTATTTGGCCTTTTGAATGCTTATCAAAAGTGTTCGCTGGCCTACACAAGCTTATTGTAGAACTTCTGAAACTCTGTTGTAGAACGTCTGAAACTTCATCATAGAACTAATGCAATTCAGTCAAGTTTGTTTTACTACTTGCTCAATCATGCTTTGTATGTTCATCATTTTTTATTAGATTGAAAGTGATGTTTATTTTAATTGCCCTGATGGGCGTTCATCTGTGATCAAGTTTTAACTTTATGATTGTCACACAATATTGTCTACTTTCTGTAGTGTGACTGTAACATCACAGGCCTTTCTCTGGGAAAGGAACATTCATAAAGGTTAGCTTTTAGGTTGATTTTATAAACCTTAGCTAAGAAAATGATTTTCAGTGCTTACAACCCTACAAAAAGAGACTTAATATAGTGGGGTAGTTTTGCTGGAAAACATCATAACATAAATAAAATAGTTTTATAAAATTTCTTTTCCTGAAGTAGGGTACAGACTTTAAATGTGTTTAGGTAATAAATTTATTATAGATAGGTATAGATTTAGATAGTAATAGAGAGTTGAGTAATATAAATAGTAATACAGTCTGTCAAAATAGGGCAAACAATAGGGCAACGTTTTAAAACAGTTGCAGGTCATAGTGATGGTTATAGATTTTTTGGAAACCTAAATAAGACTAGAGAGGGATCCATAAGGTAGGGATTTTTTTATTATCCTTTGTATACTAATTGTTGTTTTAACTTGATTGTGAATGGTTAATAGTAGTATCAGCTCAGTCCAGGTACTGTGTAGCTGCCCTATACTCTTGTGTATGTTTTGTATTTTTTGAAATGACACAGGGCTGAATTCTAGTGCCGAAATATACTGTGGAGCAGTTGAATAACCAGATTACTTTTATACAGTGTGTGTACTGTCTATTAATCTTCAGTGTAATGAGTCTAATTACCTCGAAGATATATAGACACTACACACTGTTTAAACCCGGTCTGGTTTTCCGACTTCATACTTTCCATGTCTGATTCCCTATCAGATGTCCACGCCTATCATCACCTGATCATCCATATAGCCTGGGATGAGCAGCATTCATCACCTCTAATTTTAACTATGTAGAAAGAAGGGAAATGAGCATGAGGCAAAGGGGCATGAGGAAAGACAGCCTGAAGTCTCTAATATTTACTATTGCTGTATTTAACAAGCATCAACATTTATAACAACTAATGATCTCTTGATCTCTTGAGTGTTGAGGGAAATTTTAGTCTAAGTATCGCTAATGTTTAGGGATTCAAACTTTTTTTAGCTGGGATTTAAACATTTTAACTGCTAAACATTTTTACATTGCACCATCATCACTGACCCTGTCTATTTTTCATTAAAAAAAAGTACTGTAGTAATTAATTATATATATATATATATATATATATATATATATATATATATATATATATATATATATATATATATATATATATATAAAATTAATCCATGAGTTGTTACAAATTTTTTTAAAGGAGCAAATGCTGTTAAATCATGTTTGTGCATCCCTCATGAGTCCTAGCTGGCTTTGTGAGCACAGGAAACACCATTCAGTAACACATTCTTCGGGAAGTATATACACACATGCACAGCGGAACTGTATGCCTGCCATTCTCTTAAATGTTTTAATTCGGCATGATAAAACATCCGTTATTTATAAGTTGATTGAGCGGAACACATTTTTGAGCAGAGGTCCATCCATCATGAGGCGTCTTCAGACTGTGAAACACATTACTGTCCACTCTGGTCAGCTTTCCAGTGCCAGAATAATGTGGCTTCTGTGCAAAGAACGAAGCATAAAAAATACATTTTAGTTGCTGAATAACAGGTGGGAGAGCACAGTGAGACTTGGATACTAATGAAGTCACAGTTTGCGAATGTGTCGTGTTTCAGAACATTTATTGTAGCTGTTTGTTTCTATGTGATTCTTCATAACAAAGTTAAAATATATGTACATTTAAAAGTAGTTGCAAAGAGTTAGTTAATGGGATGTATAAGAAAAAATGCATACACATTTAAAGAAAAAAACATAAAAAAGCTTTTATCATCCTGTGCCTATACCATGTAACATTGCTTCGGTTTGTAATGTTAGTGTAAATGAAGAGGAATTCATATCTTGTCAACATGTGTGTATATATGAACCTAAATTAAGCTTTGTTTGTTATGACATCAAAATGCTAGACTTAAATATACAGACTGATTTATTTAATCACTCATCTGTCTTCAGTGACTACCTCTCATCATTTTTCTAGTTTATGGAATAAAACCTGTGAGGTCAGTGGATAAACATGCTGCACATTCTCCACATAAACTATTTTCCCAGTTCATTCGTCCAGCTGCAGCATTTGAAGCCTGTTAGATCCTGCAGCATTTTAGTCTCTGGTCAATATGAGTCCAGAGGGCAATTTGAACAAAGCCCCTCAGGTCAGAGGTGAGGCACAGGGCTGCTGTTTGTTTGTTTGTGCTCTCGCTCAGCACCTTTTTTAATATCAGCCTTAAGGTGTGGCAAACAAAGACGGGGCCACTCAGTTGCCCATCAGGAGTATTGCACGACGAGGGAAAAAGGGAGAGAAAGGAGGTTTGGATTAAGAGGAAAGGACTCAACAAACATGCCAGTTCGTTTGACTGAATTAAAGTCTTCTACACACGCACACAAATACTTGGCCTTGCCTTTTAATGACATTGTAAAATCTACTAGTTAGAAAAATAGATACCAGCTTATCACTGTCCTATCTAATTTGCTACCACTACAAGCTATAATACAAGATATTTGGGGGTGCTGAAAGTTTGAGAACAAAGGTTCCCGGTTTAATTCCCTGGCTCAGTAAGTACCATGTTTGAAATGACTTTGAGCAAAGGCACCTAACCCTACTTACTCACTAATGCCGTATACAGGGCTGCCCACTGCTCCGGACACATGTGCTCACTTCACCAGTGTGTGTATGTGTGTTTCACTGCATGGATGGGTTACATGGGGAGGACTAATTCCTCTATTTGTCAACACAAAATAGATCACTATCAATTTGCATCCATATTGATCGGATAGTAAGTGGTATGGAAGGATGTCTACCTAATAAAGTTGCTGTTAAGTGTTTGGAAACACTACAGACCTTTAATATTAAAAAAATAAAAATATTGAAAAACTAACTCTGAATAATAAACTGTGTCTAACATGGTAAGATAAATTTGAGACTTTTTTGTCAAAATAATTTTTATTAAAAAGTAAAACAGTTTTTTTTTTTTCTACTAAGATCATTGATTTGTGATTAACATTAGAAAACTGTCTACTAAGAAAACTACTAGAAACTTTTCTAATGGGTTAATTATATAAATGTTTTACAGTTACTGGTTTTAAAGTAAAAACTTTTTTTGTTACTTACAATATGATTCCACATGGAAGTCTCTTCCTTTGTCTATTCTGTTTTGAATAATATCAGGGTCATTTAAGGACAAGACACAGGACATGTGTGTAACTTGAACAATAAAATGTAAATTACTCACTGGTGTTGTATAAAAAAAGAAATACACCTCCATTTCCTACCATGCTGTATCTAAATGTAAACTATATTTTATCCCTGGGTAGACAATCACTGCTGAGGTCTCACTACACAAGATAAAATAATGTCAGAGTTAGATTCTCCTGGAAAAGTTTTAATTTCTCCTGGGCTTTCAAAATTGCCTGTTTAGGTTGTGCAGGGCATTGTTCAAAGCATTCATAAAATAGCACTGTGGGTTGTACTGGGTGACCATATGGAGTTCCATAACATTGTTACATCCTAATTGCCCTCTTCGACAAGTGCCAATTTCCTTCAAGAGCAATAGAAGAGGGAAAAGGGGGAGAATGCTGCGTTGACATGCGTCAAATCCCCCCCCCCTGCTACAGATTGAGAAGATGGCTGGGGTGGTTGAGACAAGGAGTCTCGCTGGGTTTTTCTTTAGCCTTGCTGGCCTCGTTAGATCGTCCTCGCTCCCCCAGAGCAGTGTGCTGCAGAGGCCCAGCCTCTTAATTCCAGCAGCCGATCAATAAGCATGAATGTTCGGTTTTGGACTGCTGGGTCGCTCACAGGGTGTCTACCCCTCAGTCCTTCTTAACCTTCCTCTCACTATCCAGGGCATCACTTTAAGTGGAAAATGTTTATTCTGACCTCATGAATTGTCTCTCAATTGGAGGGTTGTCTGCTGCCTGGTGAATTTAAAACAGGCATTTATGTGCCATCATTTATTTACCCTTTTCTGTTCTAGAAAAAATTCAAAAGTATATTTCATTTAGAATGAATTATTTGCACTGTGCTTGATTGAAAGATTTTATCTTTATCTAGTATTTAAATAGTGATCACTTGATTTTACTGATACAATAAATAATAATATTAGTAATTAGTTCATCAGTTTGAGTCATTTTTATTATAATGAACTTCTAGTTATGGTGCTCTAGTTATGGTCTATTTAGCTCCCTGAACTGCAGTCTTTTTTCGGTATAGGTACACCTTTATGACTATTAACTAAATTTGTTGCTTTGGAAAAGACAAGACTTTTGGTCTTGGAGCGGAAAAAAACAAACATTTTTCCAACAATGAATTAGTTGTAATGAATTAGTGGCAGCCCCTACATTTATTTATTTATTTTTTTTTAATTTTATTTCTGATATTTGTCTATTATCCATAAAAGATTCCAATTCTGATTAGAAATTTTCTGAAAGAACCATGTCTATGTAAAAAATTTAGCTGCAGTTACAAAGTCCTAATTGTTAATTAAATGTTTAATTCTAGTCTAATGTTTCCTCATGGAAATTTGAAGCACATCTTGGCATCATCTTTGTATTTTTGCATTAAGAATCTAAAAACTACAGTTCAGTTTTATGACCTTAATTCCATAGTCCATTATATTTGTTATAGAGCTCTAATTAACTGAATTATTAAACAGACAAATTGTCTGAAGTTCAGCAGTTTAAACAAATCCAATTACAGTATATGATCATCCACAATTATATGTTTATAATGTTATAATGTTTAATCTTTAAATTTACTGTTTAAAAAAGTTACAATGCAGTTTTATGGACTGCTTTAAACTGACATTTATGAATTTCTGGTTCTAACAGTGGGTATTGTTTAAAGGTGACACTATGCTTTCACCTGTCTTGGCTAATAATATAATGTCCTATTCTAAAATTTTGGGCTCATTCTGCTTCAGTGCTGATGTATGTGCATCTGTAATGTTTTACCACAGGTACTCCCATGAGACTCTTGGAGCCCTATGCTGAGGGGTCATTATGCTACGGAGCAGACCACACTCGGATGCGCATCTTAATATGAAATGTGGTGTGGTTGTAGCTGTTGAAATCCAGCAGCCTAATGTTAGGGAAATGTTGTTAAGTGATTGCAGAACATGGAGTGCAGCACTAACAGGTGGAGAGCGCTTTTTCATTCTACAGAGTGCTTTGTGTATTTTAAAACACTTCAATAGTTCCAGTACAATAGTGGATGGAACCTTTGTTCAACCTTTGTTGAGATTGTTAGGAGCATCATTCCAAGAAGCATGTTCTCCAAGGGTGGACAAGTGCACACGTACACAGAGATATTCTACCAGCAATATACATTGGTGGGAGAACCACTTTAATCCCCCTTTTATTTTAGGCGATGTCACCCAGGGTCACACAGTGGGATTATTCTGGGATTGTCTCACCATGATGCTCCATCACCTCTTTATTTTATTTATTTACCAATATGTCTCTGGGGAATGATCTAAGGTACAGAGTCATATTTATCCTTTATTTAAGAAGATTGGCCTGGCCATACAAGTGAGGGAGAGCTTGGCGTGCAAACAGCTGATGGCATGCCTCTGCTTGCTGATGGCCTTCCAGATCAATACAACACAATTGTGTTTTCTCGTCAGAGAGACCAGAGCCAGCATAGTGGCACTTACAGGGTGATCGCCTTTGATGAAGTCTTTATTAAACTTTATTGACAGATTCATTTTAGCCCTCTTGCCCTCGTCTGGCCTCTTTTCTTCATTTGCCCTGTCTCACTGTAAAGTAATAGACTCTAAGCTTAGCTTTAAAAGTTTCAGACCCTTAAACTAAGACTAAACACAACAATAATTTGTTTTTGATGCTTATTGAATGTTTCTTTAACTTGTTTTTCATCTTTGCTTTTGAAACTGACATTTCATAGATTTAATAGAAAGTGTTAAATTCCTGATATCTGATACAAGCGTAATTTTTACTTTACAGAGTAGCTGTGATCAGTTGCTTTAGACACTGATAAGTAGAACTTTGAATCTGTTTTGAAAGCTTGCGGCTGAGGACTTGCTTTTGATAGCCATTCTGATGGCGACCTGGCCATGGATAAATCAAAGTGTTGAATCTTCATATAGTTTTAGATTTGGTTTGGAAACTAGCCGCAGGGGTATAAGATATCACAAGTTAATGCTTGGTGGTCATGTGCACTTTATGAAAGTGGTCGAGGCTCATCTTGTACTTTGAAGTTTTTTTTATTTTTTATAAAGCGACTCTTCTAGAGGGCTCTAATCCCGATTGTATTGCTAGAGCAAACAGAGCTCCAGCTTAGTAGCTTTCAGCGCCTTACGTGACTTGGCTAATTTTTTCCTTGTTGTTTTACCTGGTTTGTGTTTTGTAACCCTTCACCCTCTGTAGAAAAAAAATTATTGTTGCTTTTAGCATGACTTCTCTTTAAGCCCCAGTGGATTGGCCTGAGGTGCTTTCCCATCCACAGACACTGCATTGAGTCTTGTTCAGTCTATGGAGTGTAGTACCCTCTGCTGCCATTGTGAATTACTGACTCTGAGTGTGGGGATTCATATTGTAGGCTGAACTGTGGGTTTTTTTTTTTTTTTGCTTTTGCGCTGCAAGAACATATTTTGTCACTCATCTTTGCGCTTTGTTGCAATTTTGTTATTCACTTTTTTGGGAGCCTTATTTTCTGTATGCCTCAAGGTCTTTATGCACTAAGACCTAGCTGTTCAGAATGTTTACCGATTGAGAAGACTCTTCAGAAAACTCTGTTTGTGCAATTGTGTTTCATTTTCTACTTATTTATTTGAGGTAATCCCCATATATTACAGGTGATGGTTCTTTTTATTTAGACAATCATTACTTTGCCTTGCCCTTTAAGGCATTTCATTAATGGCAAATCTGACATTCTATACACTGCCTTAGAAAAAGCTTTTGGAAATTGAGTTGTAATAAGATTTCCTTCAGGAAATCTTCCTTGCTTTGTCTCATACTGTTACTTTCTGTCCTCTTTAGCTTTTTTAATCTTGCTCAAGTATGTTCAGTTGTGTAATCTATGTAACAGTAGAAGAAAGATGTTTGCTTTTTGGCTAGTGTAATTATATGTATGTTGAGATGCTGTGGAAAGGAGTATTCAAGGTCATTCACACTAGTGGCCTAAACTGGACCAACTTTCAGCCAAGCATTCATGTCTCATCTTGTCTTTCAGACCTCTCTGAAGTGGAGCCCAATGTGTTCCTGCGACCCTTCTTGGAGGTTGTCCGCTCAGAGGACACCACTGGACCAATCACGGGCCTTGCTCTAACTTCTGTCAACAAGTTCCTCTCTTATGGCCTCATAGGTAATATTGTTATTTTCATTTAATTTTGCCAGTATGCAACAAAGTTGCCATATAATTAATGATATGTGTTTGGTCTGTGTTGAACAACTTGAGTAAGAATATCTTAATTCTGCTTTCAATATTTAAGTTTTCATCATATAAAGCATCTCTCTGGCTTGGGATTAATACACCAACAATAGTGACCAGCACTGCATGTCCTTACCCTCAAAAGGGAACTATGATGTGTACATGCTATTTAACTTCAAGCATGAAACTAGTGCACTACACCAGATGTTATACATCCATAATTTTTCTCTAATCTCTCTTAATGAGCTGCCATTGTTGAATAAATAGTGGGGCCACACTTTTCAAGCAACCAAACAGAAGGAGACATTCTTTCTGACCTCAAGTTGTTCAGCTGTACTATAATTAGTTTTCCTGCACTGTCAACATGGATGGGAGCTGTATTTAGGTTTTAGTGTTAATGGTGACTGTGATAGAAGTACCTGAGGATGCCACCATAATGAGACTGATAGTTCATCAAAGCAGTGTTAATGGTGTGATATTGGGTGAGTTTTACCTTAAATTATCTGAAAAGCAGAAAATGAACACACACACACACACACACACACACACATTTGTGTAATAAATAAGTCCTTTGCTCCCAGAGGTTTTCTGTCACTGCAAATCTAGCACTGCCCCCTAATCCAGCATCTCATCAGAAGGTTTGCTAGAACGGGTTTCCATGGCAACAAGCCCAAGACTCTGGTAAGGATGTCTCTTTGAGGCATCCGATAGTCTCTTTGTCACTTTTCACACAAACATGGACAGACAGCATGTAATAAAACATTTCATAAGTTGACTTTATCTGCATTTTAGAGAGTGTACATTTTTGAACAAATTAATATTGGGGAACAACATATTGAACAACATATTGGTCTATTGTCAATTACTGTTAATTAATTTAATACATTTTTTGGTGCGGTTCAGAATCTTTGAATTACGTTTGATCAGGTAAATGCCAAATAATCCGCTTACCTCCAGCTCTATCTTAATATGGTATAACATTTTTTGAGTTGTTATTGGAACCAATACAAACTCAATGTTGCAGCATTTGATTGTTAGATGTTTGTTTTAATTGTAGTAAGGTGTCTACATTTAAACATTAATATCAGATAATTACAAATTAATGATTAGGTTTTTTTTTTTATATTGATGCATAATGTTGCTGAGTTTTGACCAGGTTAGCTAAAGCAATCCTAGATCAATGATAATCTAGTAAAGGTCTAGGTATATAGTTTTCTTTCCCTTACTGTTGTCCAGCCAATATATATGATTATGCTATGTGTAATAACCTTTAAACTAGTACACAGTGTTGGGATTGCATTTTAACTTTTTTTTTTGTTTTATTTTGTTAAAACTATTTGACGTTAACTAAATAAAGTTATTTGATAGGTTTAAACTTAAATATGTCCTTAATGGGCATACACATGAAATAATGAATGTGTTGATGATGATGATTATTATGATGTTACTGATGTGTGAAGTATTACATAGTATAGGATGATGTATTGTGTGGATAGCGAAAAATGTCCAGATATAATTTTAGTTCATTTGTCGGCTCCGAACAGTGAGGGCTGCTTTAATCCCAGGTGAACACTTGACGAGCATGACATATTAATGCACTTGTATGAGTGTGTTATTAAATGACCTTTTGGCATGTAAGCGATTGTGCGCTGACTGACGGGTTATGCTTATTCAGTCTCCTCTAATCTGCCATGAAGAGTGACATTATCATTACTCAAATTAGCATTCCACAGATGAAACGCACACCATGCTTTGTAGTGTTTTATTGTTTAAACAGACTCGCGTTATGATTTAAGAATTTGCACCTATTGTCACATTTTAAACTGAATGTTCAGTAATGTAGCTTACATCAGCATTGTAGTTTTTCTGGGATAGTGTCTTTTTAAATGCTTTACTTTGTGAAAAGTTTATTTCAGCATGAAGAGCACTGCCATCTGTTGGTCAAAAATGAAACTCAGTAGCCTACTTTATATCTATCTGCATTGCCAAGACTGGAGACGTTTACTCCACAGCTGGTTTCATTGGCATTGGTGATCTGAATTGCTGCAGTTATTTTCTACAGTCAATAGGCTTTTCCAGTGATGGTCTGCATCTGTGTCTCGGGACATTCAGCATGTGCTTTTTATCAACCAGCCACTGCTGTCATAACTTGTATCTCACTCTAGTGTACAGTGAGATCCAAGCTCTTCAAGCACACTGGGGGGTCTGGGTTTGTGTGAGTGAGTTCGTTTGCTGAAGGGTTAATTCCTTTCAATCTCAGGCCTGAGGTTGGCTAGCTCTGGGGGATGACCACACTGACAGATCTTCAGATCCCACTTTTCTCACTTTTTTGTTTTCCAGTCAGTTTTACTTTGTTTGACTAGTTAAAGGGACACCTATGCGTTTATTTCTTTTGTTTATGCATGGTATGATGGATGTTTAATGATAAAATAAATAATAAAAAAATATTTGACCATTTTTGTTCAAACTTCTGCACATTTCTTAAAATGCAGCCTTAATAAGAGATTTAGGTAGCCACTAAATAAAGCACTAATTCACGCCATCCAATAAATATCAGCCTCAGAATAAATGTAAGTTCATGTAAAAAGACAAACATACAAGATGGCCCGTTCTGAGTGGCTTTCTTAGTGACGATAGCATCTGAATGGCTTTGACTTACCCTCTTACTATGCGACAGCTGTTTGAAGCCCTCTCACACATGTACACAGCTCCCCAGCCCCAGTTATTCTAACAAGGCCCACGCCGCCTGTATTTGTAGCCAGTGCCAAGTAAGGATTAGTATTTAAGATGACTTCTGATGTGTTGAATAGCGTATGGCTCTGGTTTCCGTGGAGATTCGGCGTTTGGAAAAGGGTCTCATGTTTATTGGGGCCCTTGCTTTATAAGTGTGGAATTCACTAGTGCTTATAAGCCCCTTTTTGTCAAGTATCCCAAATAAACTCCTTATAAAAATTGGGGGTAAGCATTAAGAGGGATTCGAGTGTTCTATGTTCCCTGATAAATGTAGTATGCCTAATAAATATTTTAATAAAGTTCTAAATGTGAGATTAGATATAGGCCAAATATTTTCCTTATTGTTTAGGGAAAACCTAATTTCATTTTTGGAAACCAGATACACTATCGAGGTTAATTACTTAAACGTAAGGAAATGGCACGTTTAGGTGGGTGGCACTGAGTGCAAGCTACTTTGTCTCTACTCTTTCCCTTTGTGCAATTGCTAATAAGGAAAATGTTGTACGGTGTTGGCGTGCGACCTGTGCAATTGTTCTGGTTTCCATTCCAGACAGCCTTTGCTTATTAGTTAATGAAATGCTCTTTATAAGCGATGGGAAAGCAAAGCGGCCTGGCTCCAGCTTGCTCTCGGACCCGGCTTAGGTTTCAAAACACTGGCTCCCGTTGCCTAGACAGCCAATTTACCCACCTGCCCACAAAGGACACATCTGGTGATTAGATGTCAGCTGGCTGTGATGGACCCTCCTTATGAAGCATGAATAGATGCAGTGCTGAAGCCATATTGTAGCATTTTATATAGGATACCAAACTCATTTTAACACATTAATATTCTCAATGTCTACAACTCATTTATCCAATAAATTCTCCCTGACAAAGGTGTTGGAAAACCTCCCTTTTACAGCTTGAATAGCTTCCACTCTGTTGGGAATGTTTCTTTTAAGATTTGCCCCCCCATCTCTTCATCCAGACTAGCAATTTGTGATGTCCGACGCTGATGCATGAGAGGGCCTCACTTCCAATCTCTGTCATAGTTAATCTCATAGGTGTTCAAACACGTGAGGTCAGAGCTCTGTGTAGGCAAGTCAAGGGTTTCCATGCTAAACTCTGCTCTAGTCCTTAATGAAACTCGATTCAAACGGTTTCCCTCAAGATTGAAGTGCAAAATACACAATATTTTAGCTAAACTATAAGTTCTTGTGACTATTTAAGTGAAAAATACACTTAAATGCACTGGATAAGAAGGGTGTTCCTGTACTCTTGTCCCCTTAGATTTTTTTAAACGGGTTGATTTGATTGCTCAGTATGCATTTGAATGTCCTTTTAATTCTTTATAGATGCTAATAATGAAGGGGCTGCAGAGGGGATTGAAAACATGGCAGATGCAGTCACCCATGCCAGATTTGTGGGGACAGATCCTGCTAGTGATGAAGTAGTACTTATGAAAATATTGCAGGTAACATCTTTAAAATAAAGCTTTTAATATTTTAAGCACACACTTTGGCAACTATTGACTGCCTTTGATGTTTCAGGTTCTGAGAACTTTGCTGTTGACACCAGTGGGAGCCCACCTAACAAATGAGTCTGTGTGCGAAATAATGCAATCTTGCTTTCGCATCTGCTTTGAGATGAGACTCAGCGGTGAGCCACAGAACAAATCTACTGCTATTTAACAGTTTAAAGTTACCACACTGACATTTTAGGCTGATCTGTTGGCAAAGATGAATGTTTAGATGCAGACGCAGCGTGTGTTAGTGTAGTTCACAGATCCCTGCCCCCAGTCCCTGAGCAGGGCAGTAATAAAACCCAGCACTAATCCTGACCAAACAGTGTGGTACTCTCTGCTACTGCTCCTTCTTTTCATTGCAAAACCCTATGTGCTCTCTTTGCCTTCCACAGAGCTGCTGAGGAAATCGGCCGAACACACGCTGGTGGACATGGTGCAGCTGCTTTTCTCCAGGTAACCGGAGAGATACGGATGGAGGCAGATGAAGCAGAAAGACTTCAGAATGGGGAAGGGTTGGATGGTGGGGTGGGATTAAGGACCCGGTTGTCCACTGGGTGTAAACATAATCAAACTGAACCTGAAACCAAACACAACAGGAACTTTCTTTGTGTCCTTAATGGTTTCCGATTTCACTGTCACATGCTACTCTAGACTTTCCTTTTCGCACAAGAGGCTCTATTTTACCTAATGAGAGTGCATTGACCTTTTTTTCTTGCATTAACTTGTAGGTTATTTTAACTGCGAGCAATTTAAGACGAGAGATCGGCTTAGATTCAGCATTGCTAGTACACAATTACTTTTCCACTGAATGTCATCGAATCATCCACAGCAGTCAGTCCTGGCATACAGGTCAGAGTGTGCTGCTTCTTTAATGCAATAACATGATTATGGGATGGCATTTATCAAAGGTGTGTATCCGCGGCGACAGCTCTTGTATTAGGCTTCTAGTCACATCCCACTCAGACAAGAGAATGAGCCTACACAGCAACCTGGACTCCTATCTGCATATTAATGAGAACTGTATACCCAATTGTACACACATCCAGATGGCTTTAGTTTTTGAAGCAAAATTGGAATAAAACATATTTTCCCCTTATTTAATAAACATAAACATCCCTTTTAAACCTCATGTCCTTCAGATGTGTTCTTTGATTGGGACTTTAATTAAGAGTGTTTAAGTGTCTTTGGTATGCATGCACACATACACACCTTTGCTCTCACTTTGCTTGCATTATTTCTTAGAGCCTCCTGTCCATGTCATATCTTTAATAAGGTTGAAGGAGCTTAGCAAGAAGTATGTATTTGTGTGTGTATGTGTGCGTGTATGCACACACATCTGCAGATGTATAAAAAAAAGAAGGAGGGAATAAGCAGTGGGCGTGGGGAATAATACACATTTGTGAGTGAGTGGCAGAGAGCGAGAGCTGGAGTAATGAACAGCAGATCTTATTGAGTGCTCAGGATGAGGCTTAGGCAGCGTGCTGAACGCATTAAGGATGTTAATCTGCTGGACTCACAGATCATCCAATAATCGAGCCAGCAAGACAACACTCTATTAAAGCAGTGCAGAGTTAACATCGGGTCTCATCTCTCCTGCTGTGTGAGAGGTGACGGCTTATTTAAGGCAAAGCTGCAGTGTCCACATGACGTATCATGAGAACATCAGCTCATCTAATTCAACTAATTAACCGACAGAGCGGGTCAAAAAGCCATGACGAGCGAACAAAGATGTTAGCTCTTTTGACATATTGCCTCTCAACTGACCTTCGAGTGGCCTTCACGAATGACCAGGACTTTTAATCTGGACCAGCTGGACACGAAACCGTGTTGTCCTTGCTAAGAACCTCAGCAGCAGCCATGTTATAATCCCTTTACATTGAAGGCAGGGGTCTTGAGGTGAAATGTCGGGGTACAAATCATCATAATATATGAAGCAGTGCTTTTTTTTTTTTTGGCCTTTATGATTTGTTTTCAAACACATTGGTAATTTCAACATTTTTGGTTGAAAATAAACTGTAAATTGTTTACTAACAGAAATACATTATACTCACTGTTTACATAAAACATCACCATCATCTTTTATTCATTCATTATCTTCTGCTTTATCCTATATTAGGGTCGCAGGGGGGGTTGCCCATGCCCATCCAGGGGAGAATGTCTTGGGCGCTGGCCAGATACACCCAGGACAGGGCGCCGATCTATCGCTGGGCTCACACTCACTTACACAAACACGCACACATACACACTCTATATGGGGCAATTTGGAGAACTCAATTGACTTGATCCATGTTTTTGGACTGTGGGAGGAAACCGGAGAACCCGGAGGAAACCCACGCGGACACGGGGAGAACATGGAAACTCCACCCAGATTGGGATTCAAACCGGGAATTCCTAGCTTTGAGAGGCGATCGTACTAACCACTAAGCCACCGTGCCGCCCATCACTATCATCTATTTTTAATCCGCTGATGCATCACTGCTATTGCTGGGTTGTTTCTTTGAGTGATTTTAGAGGGACAAAAAAGATAAACTCTGCACACGCAAATTACAGCAAGCATTTTTTATAAATGATTTATGACATTCTCAGGTCAATTAGTTAATATTTTATAGAATTTATTTTATAAATACATTTTTTTGTTTTTTTTGTGCAGATTACCACAGTTTAAAGAGGAGGCCAAGAGTTTTGTGGGCGCCAACATGAAGAAGGTAAAGTATTATATATAGTTTATATCAGTGGTCTAGCTTCATTTACAGCACTGCCCCTTAGTCTACATCTGCTTTCTTTAAGGTGTATATACAATGATTACAAATATTGTTTTCTATGAAAGTTATTCGACACCTTTACCGATAATCACTTAATTATATTATATGAATTAACCTGTGATTAGTATTTATTACTGTTGATGGGTCATGCTTTTATTTTCCCTTGATTCTTTCCTCTGCTGACTTCCTCGCTGCAGATCCCAGGCTGTATTCTGGACACACAGAATCTCATTTATACAGATCCCCCTAGAAATACAAATCAGACGGGTTTAGAGAGGGTACTTTTTATTTGTATAATATAGGGGTAATTATTGGGCCAATGCTTGTGCATTTAAATAGCTAGGGGAGCATGGCTTTAAGCAATATTCGCATGGGATTCAAGTAAGCACCAAATCTGTCAATATTGTTGCAGTAAATAATCATCTTGCAGTTGTTAGTGAGCTGCTGTGGGTACTTTACGTGTGATATGGGTATATTATTATTTTTGTTATTAATACATAAGTATATTTTGGTGCATTTGTAGCAAAGTTGTAAGTCTGTAGTTATAAAGCCACCCTCTATTGTTTTACCAGTTATTACTTGTTATAAATTCAAATAGTTAGCTTTGCATTTAGTTTTACTTAAGTTTGAAATCTAGTGGACTCCTAGTGGTGCCGCATTCGAGAGTTCAAACTAATATTAGCAAACAATCATCTGACTGATGCAGTAAAGCCTGATTGTACTTATTCTCTAAGAAGAAATTGTCGTGCTTGTGTGTTAAAGGACATTATGGAAATTTTGTATGCAAAATGGGGCTCTTGGTTAAGGTTCTCCAGGTGTGCTCAGCTTTGCTATTATAATGCATGAACAAGAGCTTGAGAAGAGGTGTTGCCTGGAACAGAGGAAGTGGATGTTTGTTCTTGTTTGAAGGCTGGTAGTTGTCCTTGTGACTGAACAGGCTCAGCTAATCTCTGGCAAACTGTAATACCCAACTTCTAGGGAAAATGTAATAAAAACAATGCAGTCTAAAGCATGCTGGGACTGGTTTACATTGTAGTTGGACTCAAGATGCTCCGGTGATTTCTTTATTGTACTATGTGGGATTATGTAGAAGGTCAGAGGGCTTCATAAATCTGATATTATATCAAGAAGCAGTTGCACTGGATTTACTTTCAGAATACAAATTGCTTGAAGAGAACAAATTACTTATGTATGCATTTTCATTTAAGCTTTACACTTCTTATTTTATGTTATGATCATAGTTCTACATAGTTTATAGATTTTTGTGTTTTTACCCCTGTTTGAGTATCAATTGCATTTATTATGAAGTGCTTTAAGTCTGGTGTTTTTTTTACATTTTTTGCTGTATGCAGTGTGTGGGTGTTATGTGTATATATGCATACAATATTGTATATTTTACTGAAGAACATTGTAGAAAATGTTTGGTTTAATTACACGCTGATTTTTTATTATTTTTTTACTTTACTTTTTTTACTGTTTATTTTGCCTACTGTGCATACACACAGAGGAATTTGTCCTCCACATTTAACCCATCCGTGCAGTGAAACGCACACATATGTAAACACACTGGTGAAGTGAGTACATGTGCCCAGAGCGGTGGGCAGCTTTGAATACGTCGCCCGGGGAGCAATTGGGGTTAGGTGCCTTGCCCAAGGACACTTCACTTGGTGGTATCAGGAATCAAACTGGGGACTTTCAGGTCACAAGGGTGGTTCCTTAATCACAAGCCCATAATCTGATTGTATATAAGCAAATTATGTTTTACTCGCTAATTTTTAACAAGTTATCTTGGAAGAAAATTAGTTTCCAAAAACATGTCATAGTTAATATGGCATGTGCAAATTTAGAATATCAATATAAGCAGGGTTGTCCAGACCTTTACGTGCAACAAGTGCATTTAGATTGTGTGTGTCTTTAAAGAATATATTTAAAATCATAACACAGGGCGGCACGGTGGCTTAGTGGTTAGCACGTTCGCCTCTCAGCGCTAGGGATTCCCGGTTCGAATCCCCATCTGGGTGGAGTTTCCATGTTCTCCCCGTGTCTGCGTGGGTTTCCTCCGGGTTCTCCGGTTTCCTCCCACAGTCCAAAAACATGGATCAAGTTAATTGAATTCTCAAAAAAAATTGCCCCCTATAGAGTGTGTCTGTGTGAGTGAGTG
>JAFMOD010000419.1:693718-719560 GCA_019802435.1 Corydoras maculifer | reverse complement strand
TATATATATATATATAGCGAAGTACATTTTTTGTACACGTCAATGGTTTTATTAACCAATAAAATGTTTAAAGCGAAGACTAATCATTTAAAATAATATGCAAACAGAAACACAAGTGTAATTGGATGATTATTTGGAGCATTTTAACTCCTAACACACTCCAATGTAAGGAGTTTGTGGAACTCACTAATATACAGCTACAAGCTTTAAAATCTGGCTTGCAATGCTGAAATATATAAAAATTTTAATAAACTGTCAAGTGATCTAATGCCACAAAGGTATATATGACATTTATTTTTTACTTGCCTTACAAACTGTACTACATATATGTATTGCCCTAATCTATGTTATGAAGCCAAAAGTGAGGTTGTCTTTTGAGTTTACATAAAAGATTTTGGAAAATGTCTTAGGAACTTGACAGTTTTAGGTCTGCTGTATTGTTAACAGTGTGAAGAGAGGCAGGTGGAACGTACTCAGTCTGCCTCAGTTGAGTCCATTCCAGAGGTGTTGGAAGACAGAGATTCGCTGATGGATCAGTCTGATTCTGCATCCATGCATGAGATGGACTACGTCAATCCCAGAGGAGTGCGCTTCACACAGTCTACTCAGAAAGAAGGTTCTGTCCCAATGTTTGTTGTAAAATCCTTTTTATCTTCTCCTTCAACCTGGTTAATGAGTACCGGAATTCTATATACATGCTTATGAAACTGTGTTTCTGTTAGGTGCGGCTCTGATCCCTTATGGACTTCCATGTCTGAGAGAGCTTTTCCGCTTTCTCATCTCTCTCACCAACCCTCATGACCGCCACAATACAGATGTGATGAAGCACATGGGACTACAGCTGCTTAGTGTTGCTCTTGAGGCCACACACATTGCTCCTTACCAGTCACTGCTGGTCCTAGTCAAAGACGAGCTTTGCAGGCATCTCATTCAGGTTGGGCTTTTTTCAGGTGTGGATTTGTGTTTTCACAGATGACAAATGGTTACAATATTGTATCTCTTTTTTCAGTTACTAAGTGAAGAGCGGATTAATTTGTATGCTGCTTCAATACGAGTCTGCTTTCTGCTTTTTGAGAGCATGCGTGGACATCTTAAGTTTCAGCTTGAAGTATGTAAATGCACAATAAACCTTCTGCGAGAAGTTGGCATCCTGTATCTGTTAAATGAAGTGGTTTTTGTTTTTTTGCATTCTTAGATGTATCTAAAGAAGCTAATGGACATAATTACCTCTGAGAACCCAAAGATGCCATATGAGATGAAGGAAATGGCCTTAGAGGCAGTTGTCCAGCTGTGGAGAATTCCTAGTTTTGTCACTGAGCTTTACATTAACTATGATTGTGACTTCTACTGTTCTCATCTGTTTGAAGATCTGACCAAGCTCTTGTCCAAGGTTATCTGTTTTGTGTATTCAAATTTAAATCTCTATGTAGGACAGTGACTTTTCTGAACACTATTTGTTAACTGGGTATATATTTTGCAGAATGCTTTTCCAGTGTCGGGCCAGATTTACACAACCCATCTTCTCTCACTTGAGGCACTGTTGACTGTAATTGACAGCACAGAAGCCCACTGCAAGCTCAAAGTGCTGAATGGTTCTGCTGAGCAAGAGCAATCAGAAACATTAACAGTTGAAGTGGAGGCTTCAGTTGACACTTCTACGGATGCAGGTTTGTTTATTTCTAGAAAATTTCAGTTGTCACTGTCTTTTTAGCTCACACTGATTGATCACATTATTTAAAAACAGATCATTCAGACACTGACATAGTGGTGTCAGTGCGCATTGTATTGTTGTCCTAAATAGTTTACCAACAAAAACAATGTCACCATCACATCAATGTTGGTTGTTTAATTATAGACCTGCATTTTGCACTTATATTTTAATTGAAGCAGGTCATATAGATAATGAAAGTAGAAATAAGGAGGTGATTTTATGATTGCCTAATACTGTTTTTATTATCTGTAGACAATGGTAAAGCTGTAAGGGACTTAAATGGACTGCCCACAGTGGAATTGGAGACACCTTCGGTTTGCCTTCCTACCAGTGGGCATCTTATGGCGGAAAAAATGAGACTTGGAAGGCAAGACCAAGAAGAGACTGATCCAGGTAGGTCCTTATTGGGAATCATTTAAATAATACAGTGGACAATACATTATATTGGTTGTTGTAACAATTGCTATAAAATAACGTCTTCAATTTACCTTATTCCAGCAGAGAAGAAAAGTCTTAAACATCCGCACCGTTTTTCCAGCTGTCTTCCAGACTCACCTGAGCTAATGGCAATAAAAAACAAAAAAAAGGTACATATTTAATGCAGTTTTACAACATGGGCACCTTAATTATTTAAATATTAAGTTTAATTACAGTGGTGTTGAACATCAGATGTCACTGAAAGATAAATAAAAAAAACCAAATGAAACAAATATAAAAATAACCAAATAGAACCAATGAGTCAAAAAGTTTAGCTTTGTTTATTTATTTATTTATTGAGAAATTTTAATGTTATACACTTGTGAGTAGCATGTGAAATGTTTAGCATTAGCAGATAATGTAAAGGTGAAATGATGGATATTTTCAATAAATGAAATGACAGTCAGGTGTGAGAAAGGACAGGAATCCATCAATGTCTCATCCTACAATGCGTTGTTGAATGTGGATCATTGCACTAACAAAAGAAATTCCTTAAGACCTCAGATGAGGAGTTGTTGATGCTTATCAGGCTGGCAAAGGTTACAAATGAGTTTGGTTTAGACCAATGCACAGACCCCGACAGAGAGAATTTTCCATATTCCTGCATAAATGTACCAGATTTTTACATTCTCACCAAAACTTTTAAAGATTATTAGATAAAGAGAACCAAACAAATGTGACGATCATGTAAATGAGAGAAAATATTTGACCTGGTTTTGTATTTTATTGAGGAAAATGATTCAATATTACATTAGAAAACCTTTTATATGCTTGAGCAGCAAGCTGCTATCCCATGGTTTCCGTCACCTTTATAACCGTTAACAATGTTTAGTTTACTTAAACCAAACAGTGCCACATTAAATAGGTTTGAATGTTATATTGGTTCTTATCATTTTCTGTATTAAAGCAATGAAGCTTTTATTTTTTTTAAGCTTCTCATCACAGGTACAGAGCAGTTCAATCTAAAACCTAAAAAAGGAATCCAGTTTCTGCAGGAAAAGGGGCTGCTGAGCAGCCCGATGGACAACAATGAGGTAGCTCAGTGGTTGCGAGAAAATCCTCGTCTGGACAAGAAAATGATTGGAGAATTTGTCAGCGACAGGAACAACATGGAATTGCTTGATAGTTTTGTCAAGTAAGAGTTTAACAATTGTTTAAGGTTAACAGTGTAAAGTATTTTGTCACATAATTATTGCAACTATCTTGATGCTATAGAATAAAATTAAATATTTTCAAGAATTTCAGGAATCTTAAAATGTACTAATAATTGTAATATCTGTGATTTAATTTTTGGTTTTGTGCTTTGTGATAATGACTGGTCAATCACAGGTTAAAATATATAACTATCTTTGCATATTTTTCCATCTAGCACCTTCACCTTCCAAGGGCTGCGAATAGATGAAGCCCTGCGATTGTATCTGGAGGCTTTTCGCCTTCCTGGTGAAGCACCAGTCATTCAGCGGCTCTTGGAAACCTTCACAGACAACTGGCATGTGAGTCAGCTGCCACACACAAACATTCACCTTGGCATAGACATACAGTTACGCTCAAGCAGTTCCACCCAGTACAAGCACATGCCTACTGTAAATAGGTTGTAGAGCATGATACACTTGCATACAATTACTAGGACACGGACACACACACACATACACACACACACACTTCTTCCATTACCACACACTAAGGCAATCCTGACCACCAACTGGCCCTATCATCGAGTAATTAGTGACTGGAAAAGCACCCCAGCAGGGAGGGATGAAGGACATGCCCATTAGTCATGCAGGTAATCAGGGAAGAGGAAAATGTTGCAGTGGGAAATGTGACATAAGTGTCTGTAGTGGGCGACAAGGCTAAACTGGTGAAAATGTTTAGAATGTACACCTTAAATCAGGACCACATGTGACTTGGAAAGTATTTACAGTAATGTTTTTTTTAGTTGCAAGCTAAGTAAAGCAAATAGGCACATATAAAGAATAGTTGCTGCTTCCATTTTACAACACCTCTCTCAATTCTCAGTAAACAAAATTTATGGGGTGAATTTTACATAGAAACCAGAGGTGACACTATTTTATTTGAAAAGTAATCTATACACTGTAATATTAAGTATATGTTGCAGGTGTTTGCTGTTCTAACAATGTTTTCATGTTCTATTTCCAGAAAGTAAATGGAAATCCCTTCTTATCAAACGATGCAGGCTTTGCCTTGGCCTATGCTGTCATTATGTTAAATACGGATCAGCACAACAACAATGTTCGCAAGCAGAATATCCCTATGACTTTGGAAGTAAGTACTGCATCTCTAAAACTGCTCATTCTTCATTAACTTAGAACCTGTACAGAGCTCCAGCTTTACTCCGAAGTATTCATGGAATATACGTGCATTTGCTCATAGTTACTTGATTGTATGAAGACATATGTATGCTTCTTTATGTGTAATCACTGATTAGGCCGCAATCAATATGACATAACATTGATCAGATGTACAGCTGTACATGCAATATGTTCAGTACATATGCAACTTTGATGAGGTTTTAGAATGACCATGCATTCCTAAAGTATATAAAATAAATAGTGATATAATTTAAAAAAAACATGGTCTATAGTTTAAAAGTAATTACTTGCAGATCGTTGGTGACCTGTCAGATGTTTTTAACTGAAAATAGTTAAGTCACAGAATAAAGTTCAAAAGTGAAAGTGGAGCTCTTGAAGTTAAGAGGCCATGTCTATGAGTCCAGCTGTCTTGTCTCTTTGACATCTAAAGAAAATGTCTGGTACAGGACTTCACTGTGGGGCAACACAAGCCCAGCTGGCACTTCCCCCATTCTCCCTGTTTATACTTTTGTTTATTTCTCTTTCTCTTCCTCCCTCTCTCTCTGGGGAGCTTAGCTTTCCCTTGTTTTACCTGCCATTAAGAAGGCATGCAGTAAAACAGTGGCCTAACGCCATCACTCAGCAGCTTGTGCACATGTTTATTTGGCTAAGTTTGGTATTAAATCAGTCTGCTCCCAACACTTCAGGAGCACCCGAGGCAGAAAAAGAACGCATCCATTATTGGATTTGAAAGGTGATAGGAAAGCCGCAATTAGTAGAATTTTAATATGTTTTTCTTTGTTTCTTATTTGTAATTTTTATATACAATCTAGCAATTTAAGAAGAATCTGAAAGGAGTAAATGGTGGTAAAGACTTTGACCAGGACATGCTGGAAGATATCTACAATGCCATCAAGTGAGACTTAAAGCTCCTTAGTTTACTTTGAACTTGAGTGATTTTAAATCAGATCATCATCACTTTGGTCCAACTGAAAGTAGCCATGTCTTGTTCAGGAGTTAAATTTGTGCATGTCTGTCCTGCAGGAATGAAGAGATTGTCATGCCGGATGAGCAGAAAGGTCTGGTGAAGGAGAACTATGTGTGGAGTGTGTTGCTACACAGGGGGGCAACTCCTGAAGGGATCTTCCTCCACGTGTCTCCAGGCAGCTATGATCACGAGCTGTTCACGATGACCTGGGGTCCCACTATCGCTGCTCTGTCTTATGTGTTCGACAAGAGCTTAGAAGACCCAATCATTCAGAAGGCTATAGCAGGATTCAGGTGGGCTGTAACAGAGTTCATACTGAATTATTGGGAAATTCTTTCTTCAAGGCTAAAACCCTAAACTATTGAATTTCTTATTGCACTGTAATCAGTTAAAATCACATTGTCTGACTCTTTGAACCTTTAGGAAATGTTCCGTGATTGCTGCACACTATGGCTTCAGCGACGTCTTTGATAATTTGATTATCTCTCTCTGCAAGTTCACCACACTTAACAGTGAGGTAAAAACAGCTCTGTGTTCATCACATCTACTGTGAATCTGCCTTTTTTTATATGAGATCTTTTTATTTATTTACGGTGTTTTTGTTTATTTTTTTTGTACACAGGCTGCAGAAAATCTGCCCACAGTGTTTGGTAGCAATGCCAAAGCACAGGTTGCAGCTAAGGCCGTGTTTAGCCTTGCTCATCAGCACGGTGATATTCTGCGAGAGGGTTGGAGGAACATCATGGATGCTATGCTGCAGCTTTTCAGGGCTGAGCTTCTACCCAAATCCATGGTGGAGGTGTGTGCTTTATGGATCATTTTATGTTTCATCTGATTCAAAATATAAATTTTTACTTTTGTGCCGATCATAATCATAATTGTAGTTAGGGTGCTGGAGGGAGCTGCCCAGACTGGTGGCCAGTGCATTACAGTAAAAGCACATTCACACACAGGAAATTTCAACTCCATTTTACTCAATTTGCATATGTTTGAAAAGTGGAAGGAAACTCATGCAGATGGAGAGACTTCCTTGTCTTATCTACTCAGGAAATTACTTTATTGCTGTGAGGCAACAATATTGACACCAAATCCAACATGTCACTCTGATTCAAAATTATTGTTAATATTATAATTATTTTTGCTGTGTGATTATATAACACTTTAAATTTTCACTTCTTCAAATGATATCCTCTTGATGGTGACTTGACTCGGTGCCTCATATAATCTTTATATAAATACTTCTTTTAAACTTAAATGTTTGATCACCCTTCAACAGCTAAAGTTAGCCGACTATCACACTGTGTTAACCCTGGCTGACAGAAGTTTTAAATAGGGCCGATATAAAGATACATTTATTAGTCCCTCAATGGGGCCATTCAAATGGCTTGACGATGTACATGGTACATCCGAATAAAATGTGTAAAAACTGAGTGAAACATCACTGCTAAAAAGGCAAAAATAAATAGATTTTTTTTTTTAATAGAGACAGCTTTAGGACAGAAGCTAATTTCTCTTGTTTATTTTTTATTTATTTATTTATTTTTTTGATTTGTTAGAAATTTTCTAAAGTGCGTTACACTGCCATCTATTGTCAGAAAGAGAAGTTGTCTTATACTGTATGCGTTTATTGTTCCTTCTACAAAGGAGGGGGGGGTTGACAGCTTCACGTTGTGAACCCATAGAGCATAACAAAAACAAGCAATAAAGGAAACACTTTTAATGAAAAATAATAAGAATGATTGTAATTCTCTAAAAATAACAAAGCTATATCAATATACTATATACATCAATATAGTATTAATATACTATACACAAATAAAACTAGCCTCAAAATGTAATTGCACGCACCTATTCATTAACAGCAGCCAGGCTACTAATAAAAAGAACAATATGCAAACATGTAAAACAAAAGACAAGTTAACAAACATGAAAAATTCTAACTTGTAAGATTTGTTTTTTGGCAGGTTGAGGATTTTGTGGATCCTAATGGGAAGATTTCACTGCAGCGTGAAGAGACCCCAGCAAACCGGTAAGATTGTTTCATGTCATTAAATTTAATAGAAGGAATTTAAGAAGTACGCTAAATGCATTTTTTTTCAGGGGAGAATCAGCTGTACTAAGTTTTGTTAACTGGCTGACACTAAGTGGTGGAGCAGAACAATCTGGACTACGAGGCCCCTCTACTGAAAATCAGGAGGCTAAACAGGCTGCCCTGCTCTGTATTAAGGTACAGATACACTGGTTTTTAACACACTATTTTTGGGTTATTTCCCTTTTTTGTGTAAGCTGAGCCATGCAATTTTTTTATTAAATGCTTGTGAAATGATCAGATTGTTGCAGTTAAGAAATTGATCCCAGGTAGACTCATAAAAGTGGATACTTTAGAAACTACATTGATTTCACTTCTCATTGCTGTGATTCTTATTGGGAGTGACAACACTTAACAAAATTAGGATTTAGTTTATTAGCAGAATGGCACTAATATGTTTTGAAGTTAAGAATGTGATATTGCGGTGGTAGCAGCGTATACAGAGAAGGAATTGGTTCATAATGGGAAAATAATGCTGAAGGTGGAACCACCAGGCAGGAGGAGAGGAAGGTCAATGAGGAGGTTTTTGTGAGGGAGGATTGGTTGGGGTGAGGAGGTTGCTCAGGACAGGGTGAGTGGGAGAATGATCAGCTGTTGTAAATCTTAATAGGGACCGTCGAAACAAGAATTTTTGCTTTTACTTTAGTTCTTATTACAGTCTTGCTTTTTCGTGGCATCTTTTTTTCAGGCATAGGCCATTGTATATCGTACTACCTGCCTCTTTGTACTGTTTAGCATGTGTTATTTTTGCCAAGTACAGATTAAATAGTTAAAAATATTTGATGCTTTCAAATTAATTTGTATATTTACTTTTAACTATATTAACTCAAAGTTAAAAGAATATTAAGGATAAATTTAAACATTTTGTTAAATGAGGCATGTACTATGTGAAAGTTTTCATAAATTTACAAATGTCATGTCGTCTTTTTTTTTTATTTATTTTTTTTAAATGTGCAAGTTATTTCTCCAACACTGATCTGTGTATATTTGTACTTGATGCCATTTTTTTTAGCATTGTGATCCAGAAAAACTGGTTACAGAAAGCAAGTTTCTGCAGCTCGAGTCTCTTCAGGAGCTCATGAAGGTAACTTTTCCATCAATTTTTCCTAAGAGTTCACTTGCTTTAAGGAAAGATTTGTGTTTTCTAACTCAGATCCCATTTTCGGATCCAAATTTTTAAAGAAGCTAAAAAAAGCTAAAAATTTTTTAAAGAAGCTAAAAAAGCACTAATTTGCCCCTATCATGCTCTACAAAAAATTATTTTGTCATTTGTTTGTTAAAAAGAAAAGAAGTCATTTTGCCTTTTTGCTCCTGATCTTGCATACATGCACTTTGTAAAATATTATTAGTTATTCTATAAACTACCTCAGTCCTGGGAAGGGGGTTAAATGACAATAAAAATACATGATATATGGCTGTTATCATTTTCATTCATATTTTTAAGTGTAAGTTTGTGTTTCTTTGTTTGATAGGTTCTGATCTCAGTTACTCCTGATGAGGAGACCTATGATGAAGAAGATGCTGCATTTTGTCTGGAGATACTTCTTCGTATTGTCCTAGAGAATCGGTACAATTTTTAAAAAAAAAATTTTATTACTAAATATTACTAATGCCTCCGATCATGTTGGACATTGTGTGTAACTGCTAGTTGGTGTTTTTAGGGACCGGGTGTCGTGTGTGTGGCAGACTGTTCGTGACCATCTGTATCACCTGTGTGTGCATGCTAATGAGAGCTGCTTCCTGGTGGAAAGAGCTGTGGTGGGGCTGCTAAGGCTAGCTATCCGCTTGCTTCGCAGAGAGGACATTAGCTCACAGGTGTGCATAAACATTTAGATCTGCAGGAACTTGTTGGTGCGATACTGGTACAATAAGAGTCTCTGACGGCCTCTGTCATTTCAGGTCCTTCTCTCTCTACGTTTATTGCTGATGATGAAGCCTCATATATTGACCAGAGTAAGTCGAGAGGTGGCATATGGCCTACATGAGCTTCTTAAAACCAATGCTGCCAACATCCACTGCACTGATGACTGGTACACTCTCTTCACACTGCTGGAGTGCATTGGGGCAGGAGTCAAACCTCCAGCTGCATTGCAGATCACCAGCACCAGTGCGGATAGTGACACTGGTAAGAACCCAGATTGAAACGTATTGCTATAATAAAGCATTTAGAGAAAATCAGGTTGTGTTAAGCCTAGGTGTGGTTCTATGCACCCATTACACAAAATGTTAAAACATATTCTAAAAATGCACATCTGTAGTTTGTTAATTCAATATAAGAGGCAACAGGACAGAAAAATGTTTTTCAGTCCTTTTAATGACAAGCATACATTTAGAAACTGATTGCACCATTTCTGTATATCGCAGGAGCTCAGTCTGACAGTGAAGTAAGCTCATACCACCACAGTGAAGTCACTCTGGACCGTGGTTATACATCAGACACTGAAGTTTACACTGAACATAGCAAGTCCAAAATATCTCACTCTGTTACAGAAGTCGATGTGGGCTGGTTAGTGGTGAGTAAAATGTAAAAAATGTAATAATGCAATTGTTTTTTTTGTTGTTTTTAAATATTGCTTTTATAGACAGCTCTAACTGTATTTGAACGTTATCGACCTCTTTGCTGTATGTATGATTTTATATATGTGTGTATATATATATATATATATATATATATATATATATATATACACACACACACACAGTATATATGTATGTATGTTTATATGTAATATATTGTAATATATGTGTGTGTGTACCTACAACATATATAACAGCCCTCTGTGTTTTTGCTTTAACAGGTTGGTAAAGAAGACCTGGACGGCAATAAGGTGTCTGTTGCTCTTGGCACTAAACCTCAAATGCTGATCAATCAATATAGTTTAACTCTGGGCCAGGACATGGGCCAGCATGATACCAAGTCCCTTATTAAGTGTGTGGAGTCTCTGTCTTTCATTGTGCGCGATGCAGCACATGTCACACCTGAGAACTTTGAGCTTTGTGTAAAAGCCATTAGAGTTTATGTGGAGGCCAGTCTCAATGGAGGTTAGTGTTGTTGTTTTTTTTTAATTAATTTGAGTTAATTAATTAATAAAATAATGAATTAATTAATCTTTCTTTTTTATTTTTTTGAAATTTTCTTTGCATGAAAAGAAATGAAACTAATTTTTTTGTGTGAATATTATTTTATATAATTAATACATTTATAGGTTTTTTTAATTCAAACTTTATTTTTTTAAATAATAAAACCATAATTTTAAATAATTTATAAACATTAGATATTGTTTGTTCTTTCCTATGTAACAAGTTCAAATATATCTTCAACTGCAGGTCTTAAGTTGATACTTTACCAAATTGGCTAAATATTAAGTAAAAATCCATTAGATCAGGGTTTTGGCTGCTGAGCCATATGTGATCTCTTAATGACTCAAGTTAACACATGTTCATTTTATTTTTATTGTTGAGATTTAAAGTCACCTGTATGTTATTGCACTGTAATAATATTTTGTTACCACACACTTGAGTATAATGTTTGTCACATGCTTGATCACATCTTCGAGCATTATTGCTAAATTCAGTTTGGGACTGAGTAGAATATAAAATAGAATTTACCTGTAAATACGTAATAAATTAAATGAATAATTATTTTAAACGCTTTTAGGTTACTAAGATTGTGCTCTATTTTTCCTTAGAAAGGTTTAGATATAAATCAAAAATGCACAACAATACACATTATTACATGTATCTCCAAAACTTCTCAACCACCACAAAAATATTTTATATAGAATCTGCTTCACATTTAAAGAGATCATTTAACGAATAGTTTGCCTCATTTATTTTATTTATGAAGTTATGCAGGTTTCCATAATGGCTTTTTTTGATGATTAAATTAATTGAATTAAAGCACAAATGTAGTAGTTGTGTAGATATTTTTGTTATATTAAAAGTTGCACAACTGTAATCAGTATGTTTGAAACTTTTATTTTAATTATAGATCCGAATTGTGAATTTCCTCCATTGTGGGACCAATTAAGAATTATCTTATCTTAACAAACATAAAAGCACCATTTATTTGCTTGTTAATTTTACTTTTCCAATAGAAGAAAGGCTTAAACGCTTCAGGGAAGTCAACATCTTTTTTTAAGAGAATCTTTAGTGGTAACAAAGCATAATTAGGAACTTCTACTGTCTTGCTATGAACTAACATCATAATTTTGTTTCCTTCCTTATTTAAACCAACTATTTTGGCAAGCCTCCTTTGAGCACAGAGAGACCTTTTCAGACCTCATATGTGTAGATTGACTCCTCTGGGATTAGTAAGTCTTATTGTGGTTTGGTTGCACAGCACTGTAATTGGATGTGTCAGTGTCTGGAAGCTCTTTGGTGGGGTATCTTAAGCTGTACTCTGGTAAGTCATTTAACTCCAGGCAATGTAGTTCTATGACTTGTATGCCTTGGCTGTGTTTATCCCTCACTCTCTTGGTCTAGGTATCTTTTTGTCAGCTTAGTTAAGACATTCAGCACTTTTTGACCGACCCATTAGACATAGGGTTTTCATTCATCAGAGAGCTCAATGCACTTTTGCATATACCTGCTGTCAACACAGCTTTGTGAGTGCACTATGGGGGTGGAGTGATCAAAGCATGCACTTTTAATCTGTTGCAAAGCCAAATGGAGACAGTGCCACCTAAAGAGATAAGTGCTAGTTCAATTGCTGCATATAGGAAACAACACAAAGCATTTCAATGTTTTACCAGGACAACCATGTTATTACTGAAATGCATTGTTGAGAGATGATGTTACATGCCGTGCCTTACATTGCTGAAACAACAGGTTTTTGTAGACAAGTTGAAAAAAAAGGCTAAAAGATTTGTACAAATGTTCTGCTAACTCTTGCTTTGTTTCTGCATTCCTATGGAATTTACAGGTTACCGAACCCATGAGAAAAAGAAGAGCCATAAATATGACACGAAAGCAAGCCGTCTACGGAAGAAGCCTCGAGAGAAGGAGGGAGTGTCCCGACGAGTTAAACCCACCAGCCAACGGCTCTCTCGTTCCCATAGTGATGACGAAGAGGACGAAGGAGTGCCTGCAAGCTACCATACGGTGTCATTACAGGTTAGTCAGGACGTAAGTACTGCAGCACTTTCCCTACTACCTTTATTCTAAATCATCCTGTCTACCATAGGCCCTTTTAAACTGGTGTCTTGTCTGTATTTTGTAAAGATTAAAATAATTTCATATTATATAGAATTATTCAAATTTGAAATGCTTATAGAAGGACATAATAGGCTGCCATCTTTTGCTGGTCATTTACTGGGACACATTCATGCACTTGTCTACTCCATCCCCACCCCCTGCTGGGCCATGAGCAAATTCATGCAAGGATGTCTTTGTTTGCATGTGAAGTATTATTTGTTTGTTTTACCTTTGCATTATAGATGTCAGGTTAAACCTGATGCATTGTGGTATTAATAAAGTGTTTGTACTTTAGTTGTTGGATCTGATGCACACACTACACACAAGAGCAGCCAGCATCTACAGTTCTTGGGCAGAAGAACAGCGCCATCTTGAGGCCAATGGACGGAAAATTGAAGCTGATTCTCAGACACTGTGGTCTAGCTGCTGGTGCCCTTTGCTTCAAGGTCAGACACACAACAGACTTTGGAGTCTTACAAATCTACGTAATTTTGGAGCACTTTATTGTAAGACATTTAAAAAAAAACATTTAAAATAATACATTGTTAGTTGTGAAGTGTGTAATTTTAGTCATGAGAACTGAATGTAAAGTCAAACTTTTTTCATTCAATTAATAAATCGGCATGTAATTTATAATCTTTTTACTGTGGCTAATAGTTTATTGTGGTAGTGTTTGTAAAAATCCAGATAATTTAAGTGAGCATATGCACGTGGTGACACAGGAAAAGCACTCTCAGTTTTTTGACTAAGTGCTCAAACTTTTAGCTTCTAAAATAGATTGTTGCCTTTTGTGTTTAATTGGTAATTGTAATCTTCATATTTGCTAATGCATTTGTTTGGTTTTCTAATAGCCATGGGAACTAGATTTTATTTCAGACAATAGGATTATGAAAGTCAATTTTATCATGACAGCAGTTATAATAGAGAGGATTGTGGGTGAGGACTCTGAGGTTTACACATTGCACTTTTATGATGAGTGATGTCAGCTCTAAAAGCCCTTGTACAATATCGGGTTCTAATCTGTGAGCATAGCTTGCATGCCACGTGTGGCAGAAATATGCCCCTGTGGCTTTTGATTAAAATAATGTGAGTGGCCTGAATATTACCACAGAAAGAGAAGCTGTGATCCCATGATAAACAAAAATGAAATCAACCACGATTCATCTTAATTGTAGTGCTACTCCTCCCTACATGTCTACTGATGTATTCAGACATTATAAGGACTAAATGTTTTTGTTATGATACAAAAAGCTCTATGGTTTAAGGAGGTGTACTTCGTTTCCAATAAGCATGCACAGTATGTGAAAGGAAATTCCAATTTTAAGACATAGTCCTTAATTTTTGAATGCATATTAAGAGTAATAGTTCCAAAAATAAAGCATTCACTGTGTAGAAGTGAATTGAAACTAAATAACAAACAAATGGTACTACAGTCACAGAATCATGTGACTATAATGCAAGATAGCAATTTCCCATGTCTGTAGTTTCATCTCCAGTATAGAATTCAAAAGTGACTGAGTTTTCCCTGTAGGCATGGCTTGGTTGTGCTGTGATGCTCGGAGGCAAGTTAGGATGCAGGCCCTGACATACCTCCAGAGGGCGCTCCTTGTACATGATTTGCAAACACTGGATGCCATAGAGTGGGAATCCTGTTTCAACAAGGTGAGACAATCTCATGTTACAGGGCTATTAAGTACAAGTCAAACACAAGTCAAAAACATGTCATGCTGACACAATTTCAAATCCCTTTTTTTCCCTAATACAGGTCCTGTTTCCATTGCTCACCAAGTTGTTAGACAATATCAGCCCAGCAGATGTTGGAGGCATGGAGGAAACCAGGATGAGGGCATGCACACTACTCTCTAAGGTATGATTTAAAATCCTTGCACATACTGCAGTATTTATGTCACTGAAACTAATGATTTTACTGTGTATTTACAGTTTTTAATTAAACCAATCTCATACAGAGGCTCACTTTTGTCTCTGTATAGTCCCTTCATCACACCCCACAGACTAACTGGAACAGCAATATTATTGTGTGGTTTGAGTCTGTGATTAGTGAACCATTGTTTAGATTTATGGGATATGTTTAAGTCATGTGCCTGCTAATAGCTGTTGAACACCAGTGTGGGATAAGAGGTTTTAGATTATACAACGGATTGTACAACAGTTACTTCTGAGCTCTCAATCTGATTGGTTGAGAAGTGTTTTTTTACTATGAAATATTTGAAATATTTTAATTTCGGGTATTCCACACCTAAAAGTGTGGGTGTGGTGGCTTAGTGGTTGGGGTGTTCAAAGCACGAGTCCACTACAGCTAACAATAAGGGCCCTTCAGCAAGGCCCTTAACTGTCATTGCTCCAGGGGAGTTGTATTATCTTAACGGGCCCAGTGCTCTGAATTCAAAAAAGTTGGGATACTTTTGAGTTGCCTTGGTTAAAAGCGTCTGCAAAATAATGAAGTGTAACCAAAACTGTACCACACCCTTGACTTGTTGCTAAGGAACAATAAGCTTCATGTACACAAACATTAGCACCTATGTAAGGAGAATAACTGATAATATGTATTACTTTAACATTCAACATTCAAGTTGCAGTTTGGTTTTTGACTTTGAAGTGGAGTGTGCCGACAAAAAGTATAATCTTTTATGTATTACATTTGTCAAGAGAGTTTTAAAGACATAACATATAAATGAAATTTAATATAAGACTAAAATGTAAAATACATGCACTGTATGAGCAAAAGTACTGTATAGGGTCACACCTCGTAAGCAGTGATTTCAAATGTTTTATTCAGTCATATTGCCACAAGTAAATAAAATCAAGCACAGAGTCATACATTTAGGTCTTTTGACTTCCAACTTTGTAGTTACTTTTGTGAAAGCTTGTAGACTCTCAGAAGCGTGGGAGCTGTAAAGGGTGATCAGTTTAGAAAAGGAATGCATAAAAGTGTTTGCTCTTAACATTATGGCAAAATTTGTTTTCAGCAACTATATTGTAGCAGGAATGTGGCCTGATCTTATTTGGTTCTAATACTATATATTTTGATCTCCTTAGGTGTTCCTGCAGCACCTCTCGCCTCTGCTCTCTCTACCTACATTTGCTGCTCTTTGGCTTACCATCCTGGACTTCATGGATAAATACATGCATGCTGGCTCCAGTGATCTATTGGTAAAAAAGAATGCAAACAATATGTGTATAAATATTTGAGCAAAAGCTGTGGTAAGAAGTTTTGCGTTTGTGTACTACTTCAATAATGTACACTGGTGTTTTTTTAATTTTTGAAATAATTCCATTTATTATCTTTATGCAACATTATATATTATCTATATAATATTATATATTATTTATATTTCCTGCATAAAATTTACCTAAAACCATGGAACAGCATATACACAAGAGCTCCTTCTTTGATGTTTGTTTGGTGAAGATATTAGTGCAGGCCATTTTTTAAACTTTTTTGGTAAAGTATCAGAAGATTTGCTCCTTCAGAAAGTAAACCAATGCACTACTTTGGCATCTGCTAACCTACAGATTACCTTTTGTAGTAAGGCTCAAGCACTTAAGTACTATTTTAGAGTACTTTTTCACTTTAAACAAAGGAAACCTTTATGTACATGTGGCTATGGAAAAGTATTGCTTTTTCAGGATCAGTGTGTTTTTCCATCTTTTTATAATAAAAAAAAAAATGTTGCCTTCATTTTTTATAAATAATGTTCATAAATATATTTTTTTAAATATTTAAGCAGCATATACAGTACATACAAGCTCATATAGTTTTCGAAGAAAACCATTAAGTCATTTAGAAAATTATTGCTTTTCTGGAATTGATGAGTCTTTAAACATTTATATTTAAGGATTTTATTCATTCTATTTACTTAAATAATAATTAACCATTTGTTTGTATTTTAAATAAATCATAAAGAATAGTAATATCTTAATCTTTGAAAATAAAACCGCCAAACAGAACTGTATAAGAAAAATAGCATAAAGTGACATGTAAACTGATATTATAAGTTGATGGAGATGTCACTAAGATTGATTTAAATTTGGTCTTAAGTGTTATGCTCTTATTTTTTAATTTTCCAGTTTTTAGTGTTTTGTGCTATCAAATTAATTAACACGTTCCTGTTTGTGCAGTTGGAGGCGATTCCAGAGTCTTTAAAAAACATGCTTCTTGTAATGGACACTGCTGGAATCTTCCATAGTGCAGACTCACGAACCGGTTACTCTGACCTGTGGGAGATCACCTGGGAGAGAATTGACTGCTTCCTGCCCCACCTCAGGGAGGAGCTCTTCAAACAAGCAGTTATGCCAGGTAACTCTCATCAGCCTTCACAGCCCATAATATGTCACATCGTGCTTTCATTAAGGTGCCTAATTATTTGCTTTTTTGCCCCCTCCTTCTGCCTGGAACATATTTAGAGCCAGTCCCTAGTGTTCCTATGGAGCATATCCCATCTTCCATTCCTGGTTCTGCACCCTCTCCCTCTGTGCCATGTCCTGCACTGATGCCACCTGCCCCTACAGAGCCAAAGACCCCCAGCAGACCTGCATCCCCTCAGGACAAACAATCACCCAGTGCCAATGGTAAGCTCAGAACAGGGCCTTTACCTAACTGAGTAAATTAGCATTCTGCTGATCTGTGTTTCTACATTCTTTGTGAATTAACTTAAAGTCTTGTTTTCTCATAGGAACTGATCGTTCATCTCCAGTGCCCTGCTCTACCCCTCCTATGCCCACTCCTAAAAAGAATTCCTCTGAGTTGCAATCCACTCTTAGCCAGTCTCCTCTAATACTCCAGCCATTAGCCTCCCCACTTCAAGTGGGAGTTCCCCCCATGTCCTTGCCAATCATTCTAAATCCCGCCCTCATAGAGGCCACATCTCCCGTACCGCTGCTTCCTGCAGCTCCACAAACCGAACCAGTTGACACTTCAGAAGTCAAATAGAATGCGTAGGTGGCAAAATCAAGAAGAGAACATTGAAGGACTAGAGAGACCCTCCCTCTCCCACTGCTGCTCACTCTCATGTCTGTCCCAAACTGATCTATTGCATAGAGAAAGACCCTGAGAAATGAGAGAGAGAGAATGCTGAAATGCCACAGCTTTTAATTTTGTCTTAAAAGACATGCTTACAGTAATGTCCATCATTTCCAGTGCTGTTGCTCATGCATTGATGCAGTTTGCACAGATGCTTATTCTGGAAATAGAACAGATCTTTGGAGATTGGAGCAAGATTCTTTATTTGTGCATATTTAATATTATTGATGCTACAGGGTTTAACACTACTTTTGACATTTACTGGAACAGAAATCATATAGAATAACTTATTTAGTTCATCTTAATATAATCTACAGAAGTGTAGATTATATCTATCTTGTACAAATTGCACTCTGTCAGGCGTGGAGTTCACCTCATGTGAAGGTATGAAAGATTAAAACATCACCCTTCACACAAAAATTTTGGTGAGGCCTTTGGTTTAAATATCAGAAATGATTGTCCTACTTTTCCCAAAAATATTCTCCATGTCTCAAAATGCAGAATTGCAATTTCAAGTTTAAGACAGTGAGATGTTGCTCTCAGACAAAAGACTCCACATGCCCATCCCAAACATTCCAGGCTTCTCCTGAAGTCATGACGTCTATCACATGGTTTAAATGGCTGTATGGCGTCGGTTCGAATCTGCATGGCCGGGTTTTATTGTTTGTTTTAAGTTCTAATGGGTTTTATGTGAACTGAGTACAGTGCTGTAGCCCCTTTGCTCTCATGTCTGTGGATTTAGATGTTTTCTTGACGCTGGTTCGAACGTAACAGGAACTCCTCCTAAGTTCTGATTAACTGAATGCAGATAAAATCCTCTTGACGAGGAGACTTGATTTTATTTTGTTTTTAAGTTGGGCCCAGTTTCCTCAAAATGTTTAAAATCAACCCAGTAATCAAGGTAATATGCTAAATATGGAGAAAAATAACTATTATAATAAAAACTGCTTCTCTGCCACTGACAGGCTCATGATACAAACTCTGGCAATGTTATTAGCTACACTACATTGTTTTTTCACTCATTGTTCATTTGATCGGTTTCAATTAGTATATAGATTTACTTTGTCAATATATAATTACTGACTGTAGTTCAGCTGTTTCTTTACATACTTTATTATTCCCCTCAATGTGTTGGATGACCTTTTAGTTGGTTGGATTGGGCAGTCATGCTGAAGTGCTAAAAATCATCCATCAATTAAATAATACCTGCTCTCTGGGTGTTCTGATCATTAGAGTAAAGGGACTACCTAGAGAAACGGATGGACTACAGATTATATTTATATAACTACAAAACAGAAGTGAAGCTGCTTAAACAGACAGTGGGTGTTGACTTAATGCAGTATCAAACAATCTAATATAGTGGCCATTGGATCGAATATGTGGCAGTATTTCTGAACTAGCCCGCCTTCTTTTTGATTAACTGACTAACAGGGACTGATTTAGGTCGCTGCGTCGTGGAAGGAAAAACGAAGACATGCATATTACAAATGCAGGCATTTAATACAATAAAACTATTAACGCGTCTGTCTGTAAAGATCTTATCCATGTTGTTGGACATTTATGAGCCAGTCAGTTGTTCTGAAGACATTGTACAGGGTTTGGTTGTAGGGTTTTAACTCCATACTAACTCAGTTTTAGCAAAATGGAAAAACGGAATGATCTGGAGACAGCCCAGTTAAAAACAATCTGATAGCTTCTCTTTAATAATTAATTTGCCTGAATTAAGATCTTTGCTTTTAGATCCAAAGTAATAATGAAATCCTGCTGTTGAGGACATTCAGACACTGCAGTTAAAAAATTAATACTCTCAAAACTTTTCTTCAGACCTGTAATAGAAATGTATTCAAGAACAGATGGTAAGAACTTAAGGCCTTGTGTGCTGGCTTGCTTTAGTGATTGGTTAACCAGGGCTTTGTTTGTAGTGCGGCATTCTGCTGACAGTATAAAAAGTAATCACATTTACAGTGTAAAGTTTAGTAGCATTGACTTGACTTTACTCTTCAACTAGGATTACCAAACAAATCCTGTAAAATCAGCGTCACTCACGGTGGCACTGGAGGGTCACATTCAGCCCCATCAGATAAATCATGTCAGTTGTACTGCATTTTAGAGTCTTTAAAACCTAATTTTGCAGACAACAGGAATTACAAATATGTGTATAGATATGAAATGTACTTTTTACAATCTAATAAATATATGGTAAAGCTTTATGTCTGATGATTACATTTGTTATGTTTTTTTTGTGTGTTATAGGAGACAGTAGTATTTTTGAGTGTTTGTGCATGGTGGGGGGGCAGGCCAAACTCAACCCCATCAAACATGTTTGTAATTGCTGATAATTGTGAGCCAGACCATCCTGTCCAACATCAGTGTATGATGTCAAAACTGCTTATCTGTATGAATAAGTTGGAATTTCCAGACTCCAATTCCAAGTCCATATAGTTTCACTGTGGCATGGGGAGTGAATAAGACACCTGAATTCAGTGATTGAGGAATTTCCCATATGATGTACTGAATGATATGGACTGCGCCTCAAAACAAAGTCTTCTATGCACTAGTGAAATTGTTGCAAACACGAGTCCTGCAGTGTAAAACATCCCATTTTATTTGAAATCAGAATGAGAAACACCTGTTTTTCTTTAGTAAACTAACTGTATCCGAAACTACACATGAAAATCTATCTGAAAAACAGTGCTCAAAAGACTTTGTACAACATGGAATGTTAAAACAAGCTCTGGTTACGGATGAACATGGAGACGGATGCAGCTGATCTCTAAATGATAAAGCTAACAGTGGAACTTAAATGCATACAGTAACTCCACTAACAAACATAAACCTTTTTACACACCTTCCCAATCGGTTCCGCAATGCAACATATCTACAACACAACCACATAATACGACCGCTGAAACATCAGCGCAGACTCCCTCGCCCCTGCCACCCACCCCGCCCATTAGCCTGGATGCTGTCAGATCAGGTTAACATGACAAAAAGAGCCTGATGAAACAGACCAGCAACCAGGCTACACCAGCCTCAAACAACACAGACCAAATGCTGCATCATCACTTGCCATCCATCTTGGCCATTTCCTGCAAATATATCCCAATGCTCTCGCTGTCAAACAGGACGAAGTAAATGTTCTTCAGGGAGGACGTGGTTGCTGAAACAAAATGATTTGAAATGGCCTTCAGTATCAGTTGTGCCGCAGTTTGCTTCGGGAAACCATTTCTGAAAAAGATTAAAGGAAAATATAAAATCTGCTGCCCAAGGTGTGATGGCTATTTCCTGTAACTAGAGGTTACATTTATTTATTTATACATTTACATCTATTGATTTAATAGCAGGTTACTGCAAAGTTTTTTGTTGACACGTAAAGCACGTTGTTTCAGACCTGCAACTCCTTATATCCTCTACTGCAATGGGATTACTTTCCCAGTTTCTGTGCAGTGCTTATAATCTATTTATGTTTTTATTTTATTACACTTTTAAATGTGTAGTTGTATTTTTACCGTATTGATATTCACATGAACATCCTTACAAAGTCACCAACAGCTGAAATTTAAGGCTGCTTCGATTTATTTCTGTTTTAGGCTACTTGGATTTATAGGCAATGCACAAGGGGCCAGCAGTGGCAGCTTGGCAGTGAGAGGATTATAACACTCAACCTTCAGGTCAAGTAGCTTAAGCACTAAACTATTACACATCTTGTACCATAATTAAAAGGGGATATCATATGTTTTTATTTATTTAAAATCATTATTTGGTTATTGGTTACACCTTTGGTAATTTGTACAGTTAAGATTACAATGAAAATATTTTTCATAATTATAAATAAACCAGTGGCCCCCTTCAGGTTCTTTATGCAAATTCATATAAAAAGAATCTAAAAAAACTATTTTAATTTTTTCTTTGTATCCACATTTAATTTTGTTTGTATTGTATACTAAGATTTGCCTTTTTTTTTTTTTTTTTTTTAGAACTTTTGCTCATTTCTTGGTTGAGTGAACATTTGGTAAAATTGGAAGAAGTGGCAAAATAATCACCTCACTCAAACAGTGAGCTTCTGAGAGTCTTCTTTTTTTTCCACCCTTGCTTATAAAATTCATCACTTTTTGTTCAGTTCATGTATATTGGACAACTGTATACTACTATCTTCATGGGAACAGTATGAAGACCATTTTTCTGTTAAAAATCTGACTGTGTCCCAGTGCATGAAGCATTGTTGGGCTTAATGCACATTTAACATACATTTTTAACCAGTTGTGTTATTACATTTCATATTTAAATATATTTGTAAGTATATTTTTAATATGTATATAGAGTGTTTATTCTATATACATATTAAATATTAAGTTCTATGAATGACTTCCACATTTGTGCTCTGTTGAACATATTTTTTGTTTACTAGCTCTATAATATACTATAACAAGAATTGTATTTATTGAACACAATAAAATCAGAATTTTATTACGTTAATGTTAAGTTTCATTATATAATTTGCTGGCTAACTTTGTATATTTATTGATGTCATATTAAATTATTGAAAAGCTACTTTGTGACGCTTTTGTAATGAAAATAAATGGCTGTACAGTGGTTTGTGCTGTCGCCTCTCGGCAAGGAGGTCCTGTATTTAAATTTCAGAGGGGCTAACAAAATGTTTTTCCCGTGTGGGCTCTGCACGCCCTATGTGTCTATCATTCAAAACTATAAGATAATAAACTGTTTAGGCATAATACTGTCTGTTAAAATAAGTTCAACATTTTATATATGTATATGTAAGTTAATTGGGTTTCATGATGACACTCGTCATACTAACAACAGATTTGGATGGTTTAAAATGTTTGTTGGAATATGTATGTTGTTTTCTTATCCTTTTATTAGAAATTTGAGAAGTTGCATCATGATGACCACTGAATGATTGAGCTCACCTTCCAGCAGGTAGAGATGGAAAAGCTACAGATTTAAGCTTCTTCTCCTCTGCAGCTGACAGGCAGTTCTTCACTGTCCTTTCCAGCTGATCCTCACACTTCTCAGAGCCCCACTGGGGGACGTTGCAGTGAATGATGAAGCGTGCTGCCATTCCACTGGCCTGGCAAACTGCGACTGGGATGCAGAAAAAAAGGACTCAGAAGACGGTAATATCTTATATGTTCTTATAGTGTAATCAAGATGGAAAATTAAAGGCTCCAGGCAGAACAGTCCCATTGGTTTTCTACCTGTTGCAACATCCAAAGGGGCTTGTGTTTTCCTCAGTTCTTTGACAGCTTCAAGGAAATCTTTTCCTCCAGCCTTTTCCAGTGCATTACCTTGGTCAAAAAAAAAACAAAGCGCCAAATAAAATGTAGTAGCTATTTCTTTAGACTCATTTATTCTATTGATTACATATTAAACAGCAATCAATAGGAACAAGTCTTTTTACCAAGATTATTGTAGCAGGCTACTGTTTAGAAGCTTAAACATTTATGCATTGGATTCTTGCTGTTTTCTTACCAACGCCATCTTTTAGATCAATCTCTGCATTTGTGGGATTAATAATTCCTTCAACTTTAATTGTTCCAATTTTGCTGATATCGCTCTCTGTAAGAGACAGCTGGCACAGATGATAAACAGCATTAGCATTTTCTTAAATTATTTTTTATACAATTATCATTATATAAAGACCAAATGTTTAAATGTTAATGGATTAAATAAACAAGAATAAGATAAAAAAAAAACCTTTTGTCCAAGGAACAAACTCTTTGCTGAGAGAACAGTGAATCCTTCACCTGGTCCATCCTCCAATGTTGAGCTGTTAAAACCCTCTTTGTCATTTTCTGCACTCTTCTACATAAAATAATAATGAAAATTAGATAAGAACTAATGTATAATACATACGATTGTGACAGGGATTGGTTGTATGACTAAAGATCTGGCCACTAAATTATTATTAGCTCTAAAGTCAATATAAAAGTTTTAAATCTGTCAGTCGACTGCAGATATGGAAAAATGCCTAAAACGAAAGACTGCTTTAAAAAAATATTGATTGTGTGGTGCCATTTTAAATATCATAAATATTGAGCACTAATTTATTTTATAGTGATAAAACTAATCATTTTCTAATATTAATCTCCTGACACTACATATATTCTGCTCCTCTGTAATTAGTATTGATTATTTGTTTTGTATTTAGTTCTGTTTTTGAAACTGTAAATACTGACCCTAGGTTTGCGGCCTGGTTTTCCTCTGCTTTTTTTAGGGGCCCTCTTGCCACTCTTTGCCTGTTTATCCATCTTATCTGACATTGTCATTTGTGTGTCCACCTTCACTCTTAGTCCTCTCTTTTTGGAGAGCAGCTCAGGATGAATACGAGGTAAAACGCCACCGTTTGATATGGTCACGCCTCTGAGCAGCTGCCAAGAACGGATCAAAGTACAACAGTATAAACATATAACTATAGATACTCAATCTATTAGCTAAGCAAAAAGGACATGTTATATTACAGATTTATTACTACACACAAAGATAAGCAAATAATAATTTAAGTCATATGATCTTTCGCAATAACTGAAATATTAATTTAAGGGTAGTGCTGTGTAGTTCCAGATGTTAACCAGAACTAATCCAGATGGAAAAGCCACCCTGCATCTGTTGAACCCTTAGATATGACCTGTTTTTAAGCTTAGAAAATTGTAAAACATTGTAAAACACGGCGGCACGGTGGCTTAGTGGTTAGCACGTTCGCCTCTCAGCGCTAGGGATTCCCGGTTCGAATCCCCATCTGGGTGGAGTTTCCATGTTCTCCCGTGTCTGCGTGGGTTTCCTCCGGGTTCTCCGATTTCCACCCACAGTCCAAAAACATGGAACAAGTTAATTGAATTCTCAAAAAATTGCCCCCTATAGAGTGTGTCTGTGTGAGTGAGTGTGTGTGCCCAGCGATAGATTGGCGCCCTGTCCTGGGTCTGTCTGCCCAGCGCCCGAGACGTTCTCCCCTGGATGGGCATAGGTAACCCCACCGCGACCCTAATAGAGGATAAGCGGAAGGTAATGAATGAATGAATTGTAAAACACTATATAAATAGATTGAACTTAAACCAATAAACATTATGAAGCTCTGATATTCTGAAAGATCTGAAATAGGATTTTAGTACCTGGTTCAGCTCCTCATCATTAGCTACTGCAAGCTTAATGTGACGTGGTGTTATTCTGCCTTTCTTGTTGTCTCTTGCTGCATTTCCAGCCAACTCCAAAATTTCAGCTGAAGAAAAGCAACAAAATATGTAAAGCTACAATAAAGGTTTAAAGCATAAAAAACAGTGCTGTGCACAATGTCCTCAGAGAAACTACAATTTAGAAAAACATCATTAAATCCAGTAAAGCTGCACACTGTATTTTACCAACAAACATAACTAGGGATCTGTCTGTACACAGAGATATTAATGTTGTGAAGAATGACTGGCATGTTCTCACCTGCAAGGTACTCAATTACAGCTGCCATATACACTGGTGCGCCCATGCCGATCCGGTACTTATGAGTTCCAGTACGCAAGTACCTCATCATTCTTCCCACAGGAAATATGACGCCAGCTCGGGCTGAGCGTGACAGTTTGGTGGTCTTCTTCTTCCCTCCTCTGGCCGACATACTGCTGCAGATTAAACAAAAGTCTGTATCAATTTGACCAACTTGAAGTACATATTTACTTCAAGATAATTTATTGTAAATGTATCGATGAGACAACTGTACAAAATTTTTGAACAGAATATTGCTTAAAATAAAAATGTTTAACAAGTCATAATCATACTTATGACTGAATGTGTGTGTGTGTGTGTGTATGTATATATATATATATACACAGTGGGTTGCAAAAGTATTCATACCCCTTGAACTTTTCCATATTTTGTCACATTACAACCACAAACATAAATATATTTCACTGGAATTTAATGTGAAAGACCAACACAAAGTGGTATACAATTGTGAAGTGGAATGAAAGTTATACATGAATCAACAATTTTTTTACAAATAAAAAACTGAAAAGTGCGATGTGCAAAATT
>JAFMOD010000419.1:619153-693450 GCA_019802435.1 Corydoras maculifer | reverse complement strand
CAGGTGAAATAAGTATTAAACATGTCACCATTTTTCTCTTTTTTCAAAATATTTCTAGCGGTGCAATTGACATGAAATTTTCACCAGATGTCGGTTACAACCCATGTAATCCAAACATACAAAGAAATCAAATTTATGCCCAGAAATTAATTTATATTTAATAATGTGGAATGGCACAGGGAAAAAGTATTGAACACGCATTGCTCAGGTGTGATTTTGGCCCTATCTTTCACACAGTCTTCAAATCTTGACGGTTTCATGGGCCTCTTGTTTGAGCTTGTATGATGATTAGTTCTTTCCATAGATTTTCTATTGGATTCAAGTCAGGTGATTGGTTGGGCCATTCTTGCAGCTTTATGTTTTTTCTCTGAAACCAACTGAGTGTGCTTGGCTGTGTGTTGGGTGGAAATTTCAGCAAGACAATGACCCCAAAGTTTCATCTTCATCATCCTGGTAGATGGCAACAGATTTTTATCAAGAATGTCTGTACATTTTTCTATTCATTCATTCATTATTTGAAGTTTGCCAGTGCCATATGCTGAAAAACAGCCCCACACCATGATGTTCCCATCTGTTGGTATGGTATTTTTGGACTGATGTGCAGTGCCATTTGACCTCCAAACATGATGTGTATTATGGCATCCAATTTTGGTCTCATCTGACCAGACTATATTCTCCTAGTTTTATACTTGTCTAAATGTTGTGCAGCAATCTTTAAACGAGCTTCAACATGCTTTTTCTTCAGCAATGGAGTCTTGCATACAGGCCATGGTGGGTAAGTGCATCACTTATCGTTTTCTTTTAAACAATTGTACCTGCTAATTCCAGGGCTTTCTGAAGTTCTCCACAAGTGGTACAACACTTGGACAACTCTTCTGATAATTATTTTCACTCCTCTGTCAGAAATCTTGCGAGGAGCACCTGATCATAGTCAGTTTATGGTGAAATGATGTTCTTTTCACTTCCAGATTATGGCCCCAACAGTGCTCACTGGAACGTTCAGAAGTTTAGAAATCCTTCTGTAACCAATGCCAATGGATCAAGTCAATTGAATTTTCAAAATTGCCCCATATAGAGTATGTCTGTGTGAGTGAGTGTGTGCCCAGTGATGGATTGGCGCCCTGTCCTGGGTCTATCTGCCCAGCACCCGAGACGTTCTCCCGTGGATGGGCATGGGGAACCCCACCGCTACCCTAATAGAGGATAAAGCGGGAGATAATGAATGAATGAATGGTTTGCAACAATAAGGTTGTGAAGGTCTTAAGAGAGCTCTTTTTGTGATCAATATATATAATAAATGTTTTGTCATTATAGTACTTTAAACACTCTACTATTAGACTGTATTTGTTTCTCTACAAACTTTGCCATCTTTTTTGCCATCATTCTCATATGATCAGCATTACCACAGATTTTGTACTGTTCCTGTTGTGGGTTATCAGCACTGTCATGGCAATAACAGAATGGTGGTGTGTTAATGTATTGTACAGTTATCCACAGTGACTTTAAATTGAGAGTAAGTAGTTAAGGAGGAACCAGTTACACTGTAGAAAGACCAAACCTGATCATCCTGCATTAATGACCAGATTAACCTTACTTTGTGTGTTTTCTTTTTTATTAATTCATTATTTTACTTTTTTATAGGGTGGGTTTCTGGGGAAAAAGATGTCACTGTGTTGTTTGTTGAAGATGCTGAATGTCTCAGCATTGCAGAGGAAATGTCATTCCACTATTCATAAGTGCTGAACGATATGGAATTTCAATTAGGAACACAGTTGAGATATACACGGTTGGTACATACAAATTATGTAGAGAAACAAATAGACTATAGTCTGTAATTGCAGAACTACAAACTACAGTCCCTGACATAAGTTCTGTTGCTTATCCAACAGATAACTTTAAATTCACCCATTGGTTTTAGAAATGGCTCATATCAAATCTGAAACCCTCCCAAATGAGATTTAATTTACAAAAATAAATTTGCTTTACTAAAGAAATATTGATCATTTAATGAACACAGAAAGATCAGATTTTGGCAAGACAAAAGTTTTGTCGCCTTGTCATATAATGCACCCAATCCTAGTTTACAGCCTCACCTGTGTTCACTAATTGATTGGTTAATTAGTGGGTGTGTATAAAAAGAACTCCAGCACCCCAGACTTTCACTTGCACTGCCACTTGACCTCTGACAACATGCCAAAAATCCATCCTGCGACCAAAGCCTTGATTATCAAGATACTGAAGACCAAATCCACTGAAGAGGTGGCTGGCATCTTTAATGTGTCTCAGAGTCAAGTACAAAGAATTAAAAAAAGGTTTAAAGAGACTGGAGATGTTTTTGACAAGCCCAGGTCCGGCAGACCCCACAAGACAACTGCTCGGGAGGAACGTTTGTTGATTCCTCTTCCACTGCAGCAGAGCTCCACCAGGCCTGGTCACCTCAAGTCTCTGCATGTACCAGAACAGTTTGTAGGATTCTGCCTCTAAATGGCCTCAATGGTCGAATCAGTGCCCAGAAGTGCCACCGTGTGGCATTTGTCAAGGCCCACAGCCTGCTAAACGGATGGATGCTGGAAAAGTGGCAGAAGCTGGATTTCCCAGATGAATCTTCAGTTGAATTACACCACAGCCGCCGCAAATACTGCAGGAGACCAACTTGGGCCCGTATGGATCCAAGATTCACCCAGAAAACAGTCAAGTTTGGTGGTGGAAAGATCACATAAAATATTAAATATGGCTACTATTATTAAATTATTATTATTATTATACTAATATTAAATATAGCACCAAAACGTCATTCACCAGTGTTCTGAAGCATATCTTTGTCTATGAAGTGAATTATTTGTTTGATTTTCACATTACTTTCTGTGGGCGACAAAACTTTAGTCTGGCATGTTGTCAGACGTCAAGTTGCAGTGCATGTGAAGGTCTGGGGTGCTGGAGTTCTTTTTATACACACCAACTAATTAACCAATCAATTAGTGAGCACATGTGAGGCTGTAAACTAGGATTGGTTGCATTATATGACAAGGCGACAAAACTTTTGTCTTGCCAAAATCTGACCTTTCTGTGTTCATTAAATGATCAATAATTCTGCAATAAATGAATTTATTTTCGTAAATTAAATCTCATTTGGGAGCCATTTCTAAAACCAATGGATGAATTTAAAGTCAGGTTATAAGCTTTTGTTTCCACAACATGTATAAGCGACAGAACTTATGTCAGGGACTGTACATTTATGTAGTAAGTCAAACTAATTCAATAAACTGTGAGTGTAGAAACAAGGAGGTGTACTTGACAAAGTAGCTGATAAGTGTTTCGCAAAGTAAAATATAACCTAGACCATAAATTAATATTTTTTAAATAAAATTTTTTAGACTAAATTTTTTATTGTTGTGTAGTATGATTAAAAATAAAATGTATAATAATAAAAAAATTGTGTAGGTACATTTACTTTTTTAAAAAATGACTAAATATATACAAGTTGAATATCAATTAATACTACAAAAATATATATTTTTATAAATGTATATGACCATGTACAAAATATAAACTGCTTACCTTTTGTTGGTTCACAGTGTCACTGGATGGATTACCTGTGCAGATACATACACATGCATAAGGTAATATATGCAGTATTGGTTTGGCATGCTCTCTCTCTCTTTCTCTCTCGCTCTCTCTCTCTCTCTGTATATATAAATATATGTGTGTGTGTGTGTGTGTGTGTATATATATATATATATATATATATATATATATATATATATATATATATATATATATATATATATATGGGTGGAGTTTCCATGTTCTCCCCGGTCCGATATAGTCCGATAAATTGCCCCATATAGAGTGTGTCTGTGTGAGTGTGTGCCCAGCGATGGATTGGCGCCCTGTCCTGGGTCTATCTGCCCAGCGCCTGAAATGTTCTCCCCTGGATGGGCATGGGGAACCCCACCGCGACCCTAATAGAGGATAAAGCGGGAGATAATGAATGAATGAATATGTATATAAAGCAGTTATGTTTATTGTTTACATTATAGTGATGTGTCACAACAATCTAGTCAATTTGGTAACAATAAGCACTTGTTGTTGCATAATTTTGTTGTTGCATAAATTTATCACTGGAAAACAAGTAAACATTGCTTTCCTAAAATGAACTGTGTAAACCCACATACCAATACATAAAAAGCTTAGGCTATATATATATATATATATATATATATATATATATATATATATATATATATATATATATATATATATAAGGAATTTTTTTTATTCCTATCCAAAATGAATGCTCAGTAGGAAATTATTTACACTTTAATTAACTATTTTAAAAGCTTTCTATAAAATATGTTAATCGTTGTCTAGTAAGAATGCAAATTGCAAATGATTATGCAGATCTGGGTCAAATAAAAAATATCTTACGGTAAAAAGCAGAATAATTGTGCGGCTTCGTCATGTTAATATCGAAATGTGGCTGACTTTGTGTGAAACAAGTCGTTTAGAGTTGTGAACGTGGACTTTCTGAAGGACAGCGCTGTTTATTACTGCGTTAATGCTTCAGTGATTAACAGACTGATCACCTCTTTACCCGCAGCCGCCACACGTACGACTACAGGCAACTCGCCTTATTAAACACGACAAGCACTCCAAATATTTACCATCGTGATGGATTTCCCAAAAATATGTTAAAATGTGAAATAAGCAGAAACACTGAATGGCTAATGCTAACGGGCGTCGAGTCGAACGGAACCCGGAGCAGCGGGCGTTACGTGGGCGACCTGCAGAAAGACGCCGTCAATATGCACATTCCAACCGCGCAGGAAAAGCGCCGCTTATCAACGGCAACGCGTTACCCCCCGAACAGCGTCGTGCGCTGTCATGTTTGTCACGTTGAAATAGCAAGAAACGGCCCAACAATCTAGTCAGAAAGCCGCTCCACCCATCAGCTAACCCCCATTTTGTTTTGCAGCCGCGGTGTACAGTAACGCTGCGCTCCGGCGGACCTTGTTACGCACAGCTCCAGCGGAACGCGTCCCTCTATCTGCGCACCATTCTCTAAGCCGTCCTTCTAACAGTCGCTATTTACCTGCTGTCGCCTACTTAGCGCCACATATAAGGGACGGATGTCTCGTCTGGCGATTCCACAGTGAATTCGTGCTCTTATCCTTGTTCTGTGCCCTTATGCTCGGCTCCTCTTCTACCCCTTAAAAAAAGACAGTATACTAGAGGCGGTAGCATCGAGCAGGCGATGGAGGCAGGCTCATGCTCTCCTGCTCCTGATGTTCCTAAACCAAAAGGCACAGCAAATGACATTTAGCCATATTCCACTATGTGTCATATGTGCTATCACATGGGCAAACTATAATATTCATAGTGACTCTGAATGAAAATAAGGCCCCAAAGTATTTGATGTTTTTTTTTTTTTAACAGTCTGAGCTTAAAATGCATGGCCCTTACCTGTCCAATTCCATTATTCTAATAATTATTTCCCCTAGCATAACCAGATGGTAACTGGTGGCATTTATTTCATATACCCCACCCTGAACTACACATAATGCTCATTTTACCTATGAACCCATGTATATGCACAACACAGGTCTTCCACTAATGACAGAAGACCATCTGTTGCTATGCACATTGTGTACTTCTACTCAATCAACACAGAGAGAGCGAGAGAGAGAGAGCGAGAGAGAGAGACAATGGGGAATAGTTGAAAGCTGAAACATTTTCAGTAGAGCAGACACAGTATGAATGTTTTAAGTGTATGAGCGCACATCTACATCTACTGTCTGAATCAAGAACAGTCTGTTGTAGACAGTAGATGATGGCAATAATGGCAGGTTGATTTTTTAACCAAGTTGAGAGCATGCCACCACAAAAATAAAAATAGATCATTGATATCTGTCTCAAGGGTGGCACGGTGGCATAGTGGTTAGCACATTCGCCACACAGCGCTAGGGATTCCCGGTTCGAATCCCAATCTGGGTGGAGTTTCCATGTTCTCCCCGTGTCCGTGTGGGTTTCCTCCGGGTTCTCCGGTTTCCTCCCACAGTCCAAAAACATGGATCATGGTCAACTGAATTCTCCAAATTACCCCATATAGAGTGTGTTTGTGTGTGTCTTTATTAGTGGGTGTGTGCCCAGCGATAGATTGGCGCCCTGTCCTGGGTGTATCTACCCAGCGCCCGAAACGTTCTCCCCTGGATGGGCATGGGAAACCCCCCCACGACCCTAGTAGAGGATAAAGCTGAAGATAATGGATGGATGTATATCTGCCTCTAAAAGCAATCCTCTGTGTAATTACAATGTAATCAGAATACTTTATTGGGCTCCAGGGGAAATTGCATATATATATATATATATATATATATATATATATATATATATATATATATATATATATATATATATATATATATACTGTATATACACACACACACACACACACTAAGAATAGAGTATCATTTTTATAAGCACTTCTTAAAGCAAAAGAAAATGCAGCACTGAAATTTAAAGAATAAAATACAAAGATAAACGTAAAGTGGCAGTGGTGACATATACTGTATACTGTAAACTTTGTTAATTTATATAATAATAGATTTCAGTGCAAATGTGCAATTTATATTCATTTATAATTTTTTTATGACCATAACAAGAAATCACTGGTTACCTTCAATAAAATTTTATTTGATCTAATTAATAGATATAGTATAGGGGAGCATTCATATTTTTAGGTCTTGGGGATAAATCCATCATCTGAGCAAACATTCAAATGACTAAATAACCCTAAATTTATTTAAAAAAAAAAAAAAAATTCAAACACTTTTCAGTATGAGTTTTATATAAAATATTTGGATTTTATTGGCTTGTAACATGAAGACTATATAAGTCAGTTTGAGGTTTTCCAGGATTATTCCCTGATAGCTCACTGCACCAATGAGCAATTGACGACAAATAATGGCTGAGTTTTAGAAATAATTTTTTTAGATAATGATACATTTTTTAAAATAACAACTCTAAGAACTATTTGATAAAAATGTTCATCTTTTTTTGAGATTTAATGAATTTGCTTTTGTTTTTCGGAAGACATGAAAAATGCCATTTGTGAGGGTATAAAAATTGACAATTTGAATGAAGATACACCTAATAACAAAATTGTATTGATCTATCAGCATTAGTGTGGCTGTGGCCTTAGAGAACAATTAGTATGTCATATCCTTAATTCAATCTCAAGTCATTGAGATTACTTGTAATTTTATGATTAATTATAAAATTAGGTCTGAAAAAGTAAAATGTCTGTCTAAAAAAAAAAGCTCTCTTGATGTAGTGAAATATAGTCAAGGCTGACATTACTTTATAATTAAAAAAAAAAAGAAATAAATAAACTTTCAGTTTAATGTCATTTAAAATTGCTGTGCTGTATATTGCTTTCCAACAAACTCTAAATATAAATTGCATTTGAAGATATTTAGGTTGTGTTAATGGGCCATGCACTACTCATTCATTTATTATCTCCCACTTTATCCTCTAGTAGGGTCGCGGTGGGGTTCCCCATGCCCATCCAGGGGAGAACGTCTCGGGCGCTGGGCAGATAGACCCAGGACAGGGTGCCAATCCATCGCTGGGCACACACACTCACTTACACACACAAACTCTATATGGGGCAATTTGGAGAATTCAATTGACTTGATCCATGTTTTTGGACTGTGGGAGGAAACTGGAGAACCCGGAGGAAACCCACGCAGACACGGGGAGAACATGGAAACTCCACCCAGATGGGGATTCGAACCGGGAATCCCTAGCGCTGAGAGGCTAATGTGCTTACCACTAAGCCACCGCCATGCACTACTGTCAACAAAAAAATGCATCATATGTGTCTAGGAGCATGTATGTTATGCAGAACATACAGCAAGTAATAAAGGAAATGTGAGGAAACACAACGAGTGCCAGTTGCATAAAATGGCTTAAGGTTTTCTTTTTCATTTCCTGCAGGAATATGAGTTTTTTGTACAACAAAACAGGCCCAGGTAAATTCGATATTCCTTATTTCTCATTTAATATATATATATTTTTTGACATTTTAGGTGGTGTGCCTTGTGATTGTTCTAATGTGAGCTATGTGCTGTGGCTCAAAATGTTGGTGAACAGTGGTGTAGAGTTACTATTAGTAAATGTATCTTCATACACCCTATTTCACTCATCTTAAACAGGACTGCCAATAACTGTGGAGGATACTGCATATTTAAATAGAAAATAAAGATGATTTCATTCTTAGCATTCTCCTCATCACGTCTCAATTGACAATTTGGTAAATAAAGCCTTTTAGGTATTTAACAGCATCAAAATGTTTTAACCTAATAATGGATCAATATGGCACAGTGGTAGCTATCCATACCATTGCTAATTGCAATGGCTTTATTAATATCACTGCTGGTGCACAGCTTCATGTTCTCTGTGTTCGACTGTTGCATTTTGCCACTGTTTATACATTTACATATACATTTATGTTCCCGCCAACTAAAAAATGATGGCTATTTAATTGGACGTGATAAATAATCAGGGGTACACCCATGCCTTAAACTTAGTATTATAAATGTTGCATTCTCTGATGCAGTATTTTCATTGTTCTATAGAGGGCAGCAAAAGACCATTCATTCATTCGTTCATTATCTCCCGCTTATCCTCTATTAGGGTCGCGGTGGGGTTCCCCATGCCCATCCAGGGGAGAACATCTCGGGCGCTGGGCAGATAGACCCAGGACAGGGCGCCAATCTATCGCTGGGCACACACTCACTCACACAGACACACTTCTAAACGGGGCAATTTTGAGAATTCAATTAACTTGATCCATGTTTTTGGACTGTGGGAGGAAACCGGAGAACCCGGAGGAAACCCACGCAGACACTGGGAGAACATGGAAACTCCACCCAGCAAAAGACCATTGCATTGCTTATTTAGAACGTGAAAAAAAAACAAGCGCCGAAAAACACCCATGAACTAAACAAACAGTACAGTTAATTGCTGATTCTAAGATTTTTTCTTACTAGTAAAAACATAAACACAGAGCAAACATAGACCAACCTTACTATGTTGTTTTTATGTAAGTCAAATTAACGGTGTACTTTCTTCTATTGAATGAAAAAAAAATCATTGACAATTTAAAAGAACTGTTAACACTAGTTTAACAGAATTTTTAAATTGAAATTAACTCTCAAAAGTGTAACTTTTTTTTTTCTGAAAGTTGAGAAAGCTAAATAGCAGCAATTGCTTTAAAATATAACAATATATAACACCAGAGACTCAGTAATCACCCTCACACACTAGCATTTTGAATTTCGAGTAATATCTCACATTAGGTTCCCACCCCTACATTATAATAATTATTACTATTATTGTAGTAGGAGGTAAATATTAATAGAGTTTATACTACTACTACTACTACTACTACTAATAATAATAATAAAAATAATAATGATAATAGTATACATTTACTATTTTTATTGTTGAACATTTGATCTGTTAAGTAATAAATGTTACACTGTTACATTGGTACATTCATTCATTCATTCAGTTCCCCATGCCCATCCAGCGGAGAACGTCTCGGGCGCTGGGCAGATAGACCCAGGACAGGGTGCCAATCCATCGCTGGGCACACACTCACTCACACAGACACACTCTATATGGGGCAATTTTGAGAATTCAATTGACTTCATCCATGTTTTTGGACTGTGGAAGGAAACCGGAGAACCCGGAGGAAACCCACGCAGACCCGGGGAGAACATGGAAACTCCACCCAGATGGGGATTCGAACCGGGAATCCCTAGCGCTGAGAGGCGAACGTGCTAACCACTAAGCCACCGTGCCGCCTACATTGGTACAAATGTTACAAAATACAGAGTGCATTTTAAACAAAAACTGAAATAATACTCATTAATGAATATGCATGATGTCACATTTTTAGTGTTCTCTTATGACCATGTATTTTTAATTTCTGATTGCTAATGCCCATTTGCAATTACTCAGGTTTTGTTCAAACTTGAAACAAGAGTGGCCATAGTGACAACAGCTTCTATGTACGAACATATTGTTTTTACACTTTTTTTTTTAACTAACATTTTTCTTAGTTCTTTAATCTTTGATTTTAATGCGAGTCAAGTTCTTATTTATAGTCTAGGTTGCCATTTAACCAAAGCAAGATATGATGTTTGAGAACTAGAACAGTTATTTTCCAGTCATGTTGTAAAAAGCATGTTACAGGTAAAGATCATGACTGGTATAAAGATATAAGTAATAATGGCCTGTCTGTAATGATGACTTATCAATAAGGTTGGCATCTGGAATTAATCACTTTACAGCAAGAAGGTTTTTGTTTTCATTCTCAGATGGCCAAGGTTCTTTATGTGTGGAATATTTTTGGTTTCCATTTGTCTGTCGCTTAAAGTTACGTGAAATAGAAATTCCAAGTTTTCTCTTAGTGTAAAATGGGAAAGCATTTCCTTGATTAACAAAATATTGAAGACCAATTCGGTACTTGCTGGGATAGGCTCCAGCACCAGTTTTCCTTGGAAAAAATGTATATGTGTATTGTACTGGCAGACTTTTAATAACCCTTAAAATAAGTTTGATGACTACATAGGAGACACATGTATTTAATGTTTTATGCACTAATTTTTATAAATAGATTATAAATAGGCATAGGTAAATGTTTGTGATATTTTAAACAAGGATTAGGTTTAAAGGGTTTTGTGTTTCAAAAATAAAAAAAAACTCTAATAATGTTAGAAAACAAGCTGAACTTAATGTGTGAAACAAGATGACTCCTGAAAAGGTTTTGTCTAAAGGTGGGGCAGACATTTATGGGGCTTAACTTTACCTGTAGAACAAATGTTTTGGATTGTGATAATGAACTGAATGTCATATTACATCCAAATGCACTATATGGTGAAATGTGCTATACTCATTTTGTGACAGATTCTAGCACAGAGGATGTCTGTGCAATGACTTCCCCAGCCATGCACTGCTCTTCTGGGATGTTTTCAGTGCTAAATGTCCATCTTTGCTTAGAAATAGCCCTGGGCTACGCTGGGAAGAAGGGCACACATGCTCTTAGTCAGCAGCCAAAGACTAAATTATCTAAACACCTGGTTTGAGCAGTCTAAACAAAAAAGTCTACTGATGATTGGACCTGGTCCACAGGGACACATGGCCCCAGCACCAGCCGCTTTCATTCACTAGAGATGTCAGAGAGCACTATCTAGCACATCTATACTACACTTTATCAACATCCCAGTTACTTATATGCATAGTCAACACACATAAGATTTATCTCCATGTTTTTAAATAGTCACTGTACAAAGATTACTATAATGTTTACAGTTTGTATTCAGTTTATAATTTTTAAAAATCATAATTCTGTTTATAATTTGCATATGACAATGTTTGTATACTGTATGAAAGCATTATTATAAACAAATATTTGACAGGGCCTCCTCTTGCTATTAAACTTGAAGTTAAAAAGTTGGAGATTCTAGAGATTCAGAGATTCTTGTTCAGCAACAGATTTTTATCATTTTCTATTGGTGTTCTTTTGTTTTCTTATTTTCCAGCGATCATGCAATAGCCAAAATCGCCTGTTATCTTATTATTTCCCATTCTGAAGGTTATAAGCTAAAGCTATTCATCCATGTATATATTATTTTAAGCATCAAATCAGTAGTTGTACCGGTGTTTCTAATAAAGTGCATGATGAGTGCATTAACTTGCAATGTATATGCTGTTCTAAAAGAATAAGGACTCTAGTTAAATTTTCTAGTTAATGTTTTAAATAAATGAATTTTTGTGTACTTATTTTACTTGTTCTTGAATTATTTAATTGTCATATGTTCATTTACTTCTATATTCAATTACCTGTCCAGAAGCTGAAAACAAGTAGAAAAGCATGAAATCCCCACAAGTAAGCAGTGAAGCTGGTGAACTGGCACTCAAGGTAAAATTGTAGAATTGGAATTTTGGCTTGGAAATTTTAATCTGTAAAACTTGTAGAGTATTTGAAATGCGAATGCATGTTGTTTCCTTTTTGGTAACAAGTCAATAACATACATACCAATAACCATAAACATACATAACTGTTAAAGTACCATAGTTTTCACAATTAGTTTGTGTGTGTGTTTAAGTATGTTCATGGCTAAAATATTACATGAGTTATTACCCTTGAACTGTCATTTGAAGGCTTGGTGTTAAGTGAAATGTGTGTAAATTGTGGTCATTTTCCCTCTATTGTGCTATGACCCTACCTAAAGATGCTGTTCGAACCAGCTTATATAAGCTCACATCTTTTCTCTTCACTTACATCATTGCATTACTGTGTTGCTGTTAACACATTTTCAGTTCGCCAGGTCTGCAACCTTCTCAGATCATATTAAATTATCTCTTGCATCTGTTGGTCACTTGCAAATTCACAGGGGTGATAGATTCAGTTTATGTAGTAACACATTCGTGTGGCGTATTAATGGAATATATCTTATCTACTGTTCATCTATACATTCACTTTGTTTATTATCTATGCTCGAGTTCATTTGACGAGCAAAAGGTCATGATCTATAATGTCCTAAATTAAGTACACCAGATTGCAAATCTACCCATATACACAGTGAGGGTGTGTATTTATTTGGTACAGCATGTTCAGAAGGGAATTAACCTTCTGTACTCTGGGTGGGATTTCCCTGCTTGTATGAATGTGGTGAAGGAAGCACTGTGTTTCCTCTAATGTGTGTTTACACACATAAATCACACAGAGCTGGCCTTAGTATTTGTGCATCCACCCTTATTCCTGTGCGTCACATGACTACAGGACTACGATACAGGTAGAAAATTATGCAGATCCCAAATTTTAAATGATCATTTATGTTAAGCAGTAGCATGGCACCAGTGAGCATGTGTTTTAAATCTGTATATTAATGGGTAGGTAATTTTTTAATTATTGAATCTCATATATTAAGTGTTTCTTAATACATTTTTATTTAATACATTCATTATAATATGATAACATGTTGTTTGACTGTAATGTTTATTTGTGTCTAACAGTTTTTACATCTTTCTGTGATGCAGGTCATGCAGCTTAGAATAAAAATGGTGGAATGTAAATGGAGAGAGTATTTATTGTAGTAAAAATACAACACTGAGCAAGACTAGGCTAGGCTAAGCTATATAATATCAGGCAATGTCCAACGTTATAGAGCGTATTAAATGCAATGCTCAGTCACTGGCAGCCATGAACAACAAACCTAAACACAATATGTGTCTACAGCTAAAGCAAAAAAATAAAATATGATAATTAAGAACAGATGAGCCAAAAGACAAACCCAAAATATTAAGTTACAGATTAATATAATCGTGTTATAAATAGATCATGTTCCTATATTTTAAAAACCAAAGATTGCATTCAAAGATTGCATTCATGATTGTTAAGATCTTTATTTATAACCCACAGTTCCAAGTCATCATGAACATTTTCTAGTAAAGCCATACCATATCATGACATGTTTCCGTGCACTTAACCAGGTGCCAATAGCTTTAATCTGTATGGTTGTTGGAATGCATTATTTTCCAGGAGCAGAACTAAAAGAGACTAGGTTGGGATGCCTGCACATAACCCTCTTTGTTTGTTTTCCTTTATAACCCTGGTTGAGAACAAGGGAACCTAAGAGAGGGAAAGTGTAGACATGGGGATTGCAGAGGGGTCGCTAGAAAGGCAGGGATAGAAATAGAGGTATGGATTACACTTAAACATGGCTGTCGTGTCAAAATACGCCCTTAAAGTGGCGACAAGCCCCAGGCCACTGACCTTGCCATCTTTGCCAAGTTCTGAATTCTTGGTATGTATTTTTAGAAATGGCATTTATAGTTGGCAGTGCATCAACTTCTAGGCTTCTGCACTATTTCCTGTTCCCGTCGAACATAGTGGTCTAGGACATACAGAATAAAGTACATCTAAAAATAAAATAAATCTTTTTACATCCATCTTTTTTACATCCAAAATTTTTACATTTACACTTACATAAAAGTAAAAAATATAAATATTTGTATGTTTTAGGTTTCTTGAGTTCAAACAAAATTTTAGGTTCTTAGTGTTGTCACATTTCCAGAAAATATAGCCTTATATGTGCATCATGAACACATACACAATTGTAAACATCTTTTAATTAAATCTACAGTATGTAACGTTTTGGAAAGCTGTCATTTACATAAACTGTAAAATATAATTTTTTTTTTTTTACTGTACCAGGTTTGATTGGATTCAATTAATGCAACCTGAAAATGATGCATAGATTTAACTTTTGGCCACTTAAATATTTAAAGGACATTAATCTGAAAATCACGTTGAATGTTGATGGATTACTGAACCAGATATTGAATTATTAATAAAAAAATATGATGACCGGTAAAGTCTGTACTACTGAGCTCTTAAGTAGTATTAATTGTGCAAAATCAAAATCATGTAACATAAAGACTGTATGGAAAACCATACGGTGACACCAGAGGTGTCAAAGGGTTAGTAGAATGGTGCTTATGGAATAATTATTGCTGAATATGGACTGTGAGGTACTTTATTAGACTTTCTGGGGTAGGATTCTATAAGCATTTTTTTACTCCAAAGTACATGCTTTTGCAAATGTTCATGTCCACCATTGACAAGCTTACTGTTCAGATGGGTGTGCTTAATGATGCATGTGAGCATATTGTAGGTCATGCAGCACAATGAGTGTGCAATAGTTCTCTGTTCAGGCTGAAAAATGCAACAATGCTGTTGAATAAGAAATTGTGAGGAGATAGAGCAGCTTCTGGAGAAAGAACAAGCAAGGATATGGCAAAAGCCCCACTTATAACTGAGTGGTGAGTACTATGTCTGTTAGATTTCCAGCAGAAACAGAATGGCAAGCTGGCAGCAGATATAATTCAGCAAGAAATAACCTTAGTTCACACAGCAATACAAGAAAAGCTGGCAATGGGTGCTTTTATGAAGTTACTGACACCTAAATTTTTCAATGTCTGACTTGCCAATCTGAGGATGCTGGGTGACACCATCAAAAAAAAGTGGAGTACTAAGAGTCAATCATTTGTGCAGTGGTAGGAAAATAATGATGAGAGTGTGCTACATCACTGAAGCTGAAGATGGAGCCACTGCTGTTTAGTGAGCCGCACCCAAGCATGCCATTTCATTTAATGTCTAATGCTGGAGATGATGGCAGAGAGGGAACCATTGGGATTCTGTGAACAACCATTTAACATTGTGCTTAGACCTTGCAAGGTCCAACTTCTCACAAAAAAAGAAAAGGCAAATTCACAAAAAGCAAAATACAAACTTTGTTGTTAAGAATTGAAATATAGAATTTAAGTAAATCACGCTGATTGACATTCCTGTAATGGTACTGGTAGACACGAGGTCCACCATCTTTATCATGTGGCCATGCTGAATAGAGAGATTTTGCTTGGGAAAAAAATGCTGTGGGTTGATGTTGATCATGGAGACTGACTGTCAGTGATGAAAGCACACTAATGCATGAGTTCTGTGAAGCTGGAATTGACAAATAGCAGATCATCTTCCAGACTGATGCCACAGTTCATTTCTGCATAGCTAGTAGCGGTATAGCCCCGGAGGAGCCACAGCCAATTCATCAGTGTGAGACAATAACAATTTATAATGGTTTATAATACACAATTTATAATAATTTACAATGGCTTTAAATCAATAGATTGACAATTTTATTACACAATTAAACATCAAGAGAACACTAAACAATAATGGCCATGGCAGGGTGAAAAAATAGGTTGCTTCTTTCACTGCATAAGTATATATATATATATATATATATATATATATATATATATATATATATATATATATATATATATATATATATATATATAATGTGTGTGTGTGTTTCATCTGTGTTCTCTGCATTAAAACTCTTTTTAATCAGCTCATTAGACTTTGTTTTATGCACAGGTGGTAGGTTTGTAACACTTCTATGATTTGCCGCACTAGTTTTCAATTTTCTCTTAAGAAGATTGCTATGTATTTAAGAGCAAATTTTGCCCAAACAACTGGTCTGCAATCTTTTTTTAACATTTGTGGATAAATGTCTGCAGACACACACTGACGGTCTTTATTTGTCTATTATTACATATTTGCTTTTGCCCAAAGTTCATGCACAGCATACATAACGACAAATATTATTTTACTTGATTTTGCTTGCAAACATGAAAACCATGTGTGATGGAAGTGCAGCAGCGCAGGCCAAGCAAAGGCAAAAATCTGGCTTCTGTTATATTGTTTTTTTTTCTTTCGTTTCCTTTTTGGATTTCTATTAATTTCTTTAATATAAAATTAAATTTTACTGATAAATGACGAAGTAGGGCAGCACGGTGGCTTAGTGGTTAGCACGTTCGCCTCTCAGCGCTAGGGATTCCCGGTTCGAATCCCCATCTGGGTGGAGTTTCCATGTTCTCCCCGTGTCCGCGTGGGTTTCCTCCGGGTTCTCCGGTTTCCTCCCACAGTCCAAAAACATGGATCAAGTCAATTGAGTTCTTTAAATTGCCCCATGTAGAGTGTGTTTGTGTGTGTGAGTGTGTGCCCAGTGATAGATTGGCGCCCTGTCCTGGGTGTATCTGCCCAGCGCCCGAAACGTTCTCCCCTGGATGGGCATGGGGAACCCCACCGCGACCCTAATAGAGAATAAAGCGGAAGATAATGAATGAATGAATGAATGAAATGACGAAGTATTATTACACTGGTTTACCAAAGGGAATGATGCATAAGAGAGCAAAGTACCTGGGAAAACAAGTCTTCAAAACACATTGTAATAACTGTTTACATCATATGTAATGAAAAACCTTGTGATGTTACTATCTGCTGTTTTATTGTTATTCCTTGTTATACTGAGCAAAGCGTAAAAGTGTTATGCTATGTTATTTTTTTCTGTCCCTAAACAGATCTGTATATCAACATTTAAGGATTTTGTTTACTGGCTGAACATTGACAAACAGTCAGCCATACAACGTCACAAAACAGTTTTAGATTTCAAAAGCATGTGGCATACTGGCCTCTCGTGTTCATCACTTTGAAGTCCATAGTTAGTATCTGATTCAAACAATACTTGGTAAATATAGAGGCTTTGCCAACAGGTATTACACAGGAGCTCACAGAAGGGTTTATGCCTAGCCACATTAAAGACTGAATATAGTTCAGACATAAATCCTCAGTAACTTGGTCAAAGGGTACAAGAGAAAAAAAAATCACTTTAATATTTAAGCTGTAAAATTTTGTTTGATGTCTGCTCTGCATTGTTTGTGTTATAGTACTACTACTTATAATTTTTGTGTGTGTGTGTGTGTGTGTGTGTGTGTGTTTGTGTGTGTTTGTGTGTGTTTGTGTGTGTTTGTGTGTGTGTGTGAGGAGAAAGAGAGAGAGAGAAAGAGAAGAGCTTAGACTTTGATGTTGTCACACAAAGTATGTTTGCTAGGAATGATTATTTAAATCTATTATTAGAAGATACAATGATTTCATTTATTGTGCACTTAAAACAAAGATACACTACTAACTGTTTCTTTTCTATTCAATGAGAGCTACCTCCATAGCATTTTCAAACCAACCTTGGACCATAAGAGGCCTGGTGACAATGGATAGTGTCATCCAACAAATGCCCTTGGCCACAGAGCTAGATATTTACAATATGCTCTGATATTGAGGTATGCATTATGTCACATAGCTATGTTGTAGAAATTTTATTATTTTCTTGAAATATAAATGTAAAATATAAAAAAAAAATTTTTATTGAGGCAGCACGGTGGCTTAGTGGTTAGCACGTTCGCCTCTCAGCGCTAGGGATTCCCGGTTTGAATCCCTGTCTGGGTGGAGTTTCCATGTTCTCCCCGTGTCTGCGTGGGTTTCCTCCGGGTTCTTCGGTTTCCTCCCACAGTCCAAAAACATGGATGAAGTCAATTGAATTCTCCAAATTGCCCCATATATGTGTATGTGTGAGTGAGTGTGTGCCCAGCGATGGATTGGCGCCCTGTCCTGGGTCTATCTGCCCAGTGCCCGAGATGTTCTCCCCTGGATGGGCATGGGGAACCCCACCGCGACCCTAATAGAGGATAAAGTGGGAGATAATGAATGTATGAATTAATTTTTTATTGAGGATAGAGGAACTTTTCCTTTATCCTCAAAATGTGCCTTGATAACATTTATTATAACGCTGTACTGTGTATAAAAAATCACCCAACCCCCCCAAAAAAAAATCTTTTCCACATATGCATACACTTTGAGATCTCATGCAAAGATTAGCTAGACCTTTATTTGTCCCACAATGGAGAAATTTAAATGCTGCCTCTAATTTTTATTAATTGGGTTTCATTACACTTTTATTTTCATTTTATATATATATATATATATATATATATATATATATATATAAAATCTAAATATAATATTTTGAAGCAATAGAGTGCTTGATGTCGAGGGTTATGATCAAATAACAGTACTGTATTTTGGAGAAAGTGTCTTTAAATCATCTCAGCCTTCGCAGTGCTATTGCTTGTGAAGAGACCACTATTGATTAAAAAATATTTGTTTATATAAACATTATTTCTTTTCACGAGTACAAATAGTTTCATATGATTTGTGTAAGGTGTCATTATCAATACAGTGGCACTGTTCAGATAATGTTTTAAGGTGCTGATAATTTACCAAAACTTCAATTATTATGTGCCTGAAGTGGTCTTAGACTGCAGAATGGTTCTATAATCTGCTGCCATTACTTTTCTTCTGTTCCATTATCTGCTGTCTCACCCAGAAGAGCCAATGTGACTTCACTGAAATCGGTGCTGCATTTTTGGGTTGATGCCTGGCCACATTATAGAAATGGTGGAGCCTGTGGATGCCTTTCAGTCAGACACAAGACTTGTTCTTTTATCATATGGCACTTTTTCTGCTTTAACTCTGGTTTAATTAATTGGGTTTCATTTGGATACCTGAAACTCTCTTTTAATGGTGGTTTACATGGCTGGGCTCTGCGCCCTCTCCCTCTACACTGTGACAGCACTAGTTAAAAAATGCTTTGGTGTTGCACTTTAAATAGTGACTTTTGCTGTTGAAGTGTGGAAGCTTTTATGAAATACTACTTCCTGTGCTGAGTTCTGTCTACTGCCAGTTTGTTAAAGGACAGCTTGTGTCCGCTCCAGGTGAAAGGTTTGCCATGTTCTTACTCATTCATCCTCCAAAACCCACTTTATCTTATTTAGGGTTCTCTTTCAAGCTCTTTGGTTCAAAGACTCTCTGCCCCTTTCTGACACCTTACTGTCTATCTAAACTGACACTATTTTAGTGATGTTTAGCTACATCTTGTATAGGGCTTGTCGGTGTGTCTTTGCTATTGTGACAACAAGAAAAGATATGTACTAAGACAGCAATAAGCTTTGCAATATGCCTTGAGCAGGGTGTAAGATAGTGCCCTTGTTTTATACATTATTTACATCATGAAAAAAAACCTAGACAAAAGCAAGACATGTACAACTGCAGAAATAAAGTAACTTGGCTACGCACGACCACACCTCAGTGCACAAGTCTGAGGTAGATCACTCCATCAGCGCAGTATTATGAAGTTCTGTGGCGTAACTGCGCTGGACATTAAATGCCAGTGTGAAACACATATAATAACATTTTGTTAATAACCACCAAACTCTGGTCACCTTAGAGGGTTCATGACCATCAATAGGTTACAAACGTAAATATGTGTGTTCTAACCAATTATTTCTATATGCTTGTTACTACATTAATTTCATTTACTTTTTGGTCTTCCTACTTTAAAATGACTAACGCAGACCTGCAATCTGGAAGAAGTATTGGCTTTGAAAGCAGTATGGTAGTCAAAATGCAGATGTTAAAGCAGTTTAAGGGTAGATGTGTGTGACTAATTTAACCCACTGCTGAGAAGTACTTCTGGTATCTTCACATACTCCTTTGATCACAGTGCAGAATTGAGACGGTCAACAGCAGAGTTAAGGATATGCAGTTCACCTTTGTAGTAGATCTGCATTTTAGAATTGATTAAATAAACTTTTCTTAAATCTTAAATTTTTTAAATCTACTGTTTTATCGCTCATTCTGTTTAGTCAAATGTCCAAGGCACAGAAGCAGAACTATTTGCAAGATGTTTTTCACTTGACTTTTTCCCCTGTCTTCAGTCTGCTTCCAAAAAGCTGAATCCCCATTCAGCCAGCTGCTGTAGTCCTCTGCATCAGAGCCCAAAGCCACCCAGCCCTCTAGTGCTATAATTATGGCCTGGGTAACATTTCAATGGATGTGCTTACTTGAAAGCTTTTCTATTTCTTTTTGAAATGATATACTGCTTGTCCTGTCCCCCTTAGAACTAAGAGGGAGATGAAAGGTCCATGCCAAGAATGACTCTCAATGATGTCCCCTAACCACACGAGTGCACGTGACATCAGTAAAGCTTCATAAGATACAAAGCTGCTTAATTATTTATTACAACTATCAGACAGCTTTGAGCATTTACAATGTATGCTGAAGTTTAAAGAACTTTACCAAACTTGCGAAAAACTTTATGAAACTTTACAACAGCGATGTGAGCAGGAAAGTGGTTGTTAAAAAGTGGCCTTATGCTAAATTCCCACATACTTTTTCACTAAACATATCCATTCAGGATGCTTCATTGAATGTTACAGAATCAGAATCAGACTTTATTGGCCAAATATGCTCACACATACAAGCAATTTGTTCTTGGTTGCAGTAGCTCACAGTGCACAATAACGGACATTACAGAAGTAACAAACACACCCAAACTAGCCATCCTCCTACACACACACACACACACACACACACACACACACACACACACACACACACACACACGCACACCTGTAAACTTGACATGTTGTGTATTTAAAATAAAGTGCTAAGTGCAGCAGTAAAAGACCGTGCAGACTAAGTTAGTGAGAGAACATCTGGATAAAAATGAATGTGGTAGACTGTATCCAGAAAGTAGTATTTTAATGTTCAGCTGTTCATGAGTGTGATGGCATGTGAAAAGAAGCTTCTCTGTAGTCTGGAGGTCTTGGTTCTCAACTGGCTGAGACACCGGCCTGAGGGAAGATACTGGAACAGATGATGTCCAGGGTGTGATGGATCATGAACGATGTTCTTTGCCCGCTTCCCGTTCTGGCCATGTGCAGGTCTGGTAGGGAGGGTAAATTCACACCGATGGTTCTCTCTGCAGACCTGATAATGCACTGCAGTCTGTGCGTGTTGTGTCTGGTGGCTAAGCTGCCCCACACTGTGATGTATGTGGTGAGGACAGATTCTATGGTGGTGGTGAGGTCACCGTATAGAACGTCCTATATATATCTAAATCATTGGATACACTTAAACATCAGTAACAATTGAACATCAGTAACACTTAAACATTAGACTCAGATTGATATTTAAAATATATATAAAATATGCTAGATTTGCACTGCTTTATAGTACTTTTTCTTTTTATCCATATTGGCATGGCCAAAAGATATTGTACAACAGTGAATTTCGAACACTCTGTAAAATCTTCATCATCACAGCTCCGATTTTGAAAATATTTGGAATCTTTGCTGTCTAAGTTGTGGGTAAAATTTTTTTGTTTTTATTAATCTGATTTAATGAGTCTGATTAATGTTATTAATTAGATAACCTGACCATTCACTACATTTACTTTACTTGTAACAAAAGTTACAAGTAAATAACAATTAGATAACACCATTAACATCCCCAATTATGGGAGCTTCATCCATGCCAATCATTTATTACAAAGGGAACCTTACATATTTGTAAAGAATACACAGGCAAACATTACACATATAATTAATTTAAGTTTGTGTAGGAAATTGTATAGGGAAGCAGGAATTCCGTCCATCCATCTATTATCTTCTGCTTTATCCTGTACGAGGGTAATGGGGGGTTCCCCATGTCCATCAAGGGGAGAACGTTTTGGGCGCTGGGCAGATACACCAAGGACAGGGTGCCAATCTATCGCTGGGCACATTTACACACACAAACACACTCTATATGGGGCAATTTTTTGAAGAATTCAATTCACCTTGATCCATGTTTTTGGACCATGGGAGAAAACCGGAAAACCAGTAGGAAACCCACGTGCACATGAGGAGAACATGGAAACTCCAACCAGATTGGGATTCAAGGATGGAGGATTCCACCCTCACTAAAGGCCAGGTAACTAAACAATTTTTTTAAATATTGGACATCCTAAACACTTTCTCATCTTTTTATGTGTCATGTAAATTAACAGAAAAGAAAAAAATGGCCTATAAGCAACAAAAATTACAACAATTTTCATTTTTTTCCACATCTATTTTCATGTATATGTGACAGTTGCAGATACATCAATAAGACAGTGAAAAGTAAGTTCTTATTGTAGATGTAACTTGGATGCCTCATCTTAATCTATCAATGTAATGTTATGGAAAGATGTGCATTTGCAGTGGAAAAATTATCCCTTTTTATTACTGCTGCCTTGTTGCATTTTTCCAGGTGCTAAAAATAGCAGTTGTAATGATCAATTTCTCATTTTTGCACTAAGTATTCCTGCATGTTAATTTTTTTCATTGATTCTTATGAGGCGGCACGGTGGCTTAGTGGTTAGCACGTTCGCCTCTCAGCGCTAGGGATTCCCGGTTCGAATCCCCATCTGGGTGGAGTTTCCATGTTCTCCCCGTGCCTGCGTGGGTTTCCTCCGGGTTCTCCGGTTTCCTCCCACAGTCCAAAAACATGGATCAAGTCAATTGAATTCTCAAAAATTGCCCCGTTTAGAGTGTGTCTGTGTGAGTGAGTGTGTGCCCAGCGATGGATTGGCGCCCTGTCCTGGGTCTATCTGCCCAGCGCCCGAGACGTTCTCCCCTGGATGGGCATGGGGAACCCCACCGCGACCCTAATAGAGGATAAGCGGGAGATAATGAATGAATGAATGATTCTTATGAAGCACTTTGTCTTGGCATATCTTATTTAATCCTATGCTTAAGTATTTTTTTAATACAATAACCTTTATAGGGAAATCTTGAAAGAAAACAATTCTAAGAATTTTCTTTTAATTATAGGCACCAAAAACCTGAATTTGAGTAAATGAGATACTAAATTGCTGCTATGTGTAAATGTGTAAGTAAATTTTGTCTGTGCTGTTTGAGTAAGTTTGATGTTAAAAAACTTGCCTTTTGCATATATCCCTGACCACAACCCCATCAAACACTTTGCATAAAATTGAATGAAAATTGGGCGCCAGCCCTCTTAGTACACCATCTGTGGACTTACAAAAGATTTTTTTTTTTAAAAATGAGTTCATATTCCCACACCACAAAATCTTGTAGAAAAGCCTGCTCAGAAAAAAGAAAGCTATTATTAATGGGGTGTCATAAATGCTCATATAAATGGTAATACAGTGTTCTGTATTAAAAATGTTGGTAAAAACAAAAATAAAAGATTAATTATAATTTATTTGAAATGTGAGCCTGCAAATATTTAGACACAATCATTTCAAATAATGTCAGACAGAAGGCAGAACCTTGTGACACGGGTCATAAAGTTCAAGTAACGGTTTGGCAGTTCAAGATGCTAATTACGTATCATGACAGAATTATGCATGGAATGTGTTGTTTCAGCAAGAACAGAATAATGAGTTCACCAGAAATTATTTTTCATGACATTTTGGCTAAGTGTAAATGTAAATGGCATTAAAATTGGACCCATGTCTATCCTTAGGGCATGGCACAGCTGTAGGTATAGTAGTCCCAGATGTTTGGGACCTATCAATTACATGGATTTAGCACTCCAAGGGCTAGTTGTTACCTCCCCTTGAAAAAAGGATGTTTGTGTTGTGTATCTACTCTCTGTACAAGTGTTTGCTGAGTGGTGTTAAGAAACTTCTAAAACTTTTACGAACAAAATGGCTTTTATGCAATGATGAGTGAGTCACTCCAAGTAAACAATAAGTTGTATGTGCACAGTAAAAGACTTTTCACTACTATACAAAAATCTCTTGACTTCACAAACTCCCACCACTGTGTGCTGAATGAATCTTTCAGGATCAAGCACCTATTATATTTTTAATTAGCTAAACAAACAAAGAGCATTTACATGGACCATCTTTGACAGGGTCTTTCTCCACTCCTGCACTGTGGGAAACTTTAGGAGCAGTTTCATCCTGATCAGCTCACTTTACAGTTACTTCTGCATTTTTCATCAGACCACCTCCAATATCACTGTCTTTCTTGTTTAATTTAAATACTCTTTCTCTCTTTGTGTAGTCTGCCACCTAACACTTGGATGTGACATCAGGGTAATCGCAAAAGTCATCAGCTTGCTGCAGCCAAACAGAGAATAAATTATACTGTAATAACATATGTCAGCAGGTAAGTATTAGGTGGGTGGGTTTTAGACTGCATGCTATAAATCACTGGTGCAGCAAGTTTCTGTGTCAGTGTTGAGGGAAATGTGCAATCTATACTACTGGACTGTTTATTAAGCACTGTGATTTGGCTCTGTAGGAACTTAGAAGTAATTAATTTATAGTTTCATAGTTGTGCACAATGATTCAACTATTAGATATTAAAACTGGTTGGATGATCCAAATCTAAGGTTTCAGAGCATTTGTATACCAAAATTGTAATTATTTTTTAGATCAGTCAAACATATGGCAGCAGCGCTATGCATAATGTTGTGCAGCTACACACATTCACATCACTTTTAAAAATGAGGGACAAATCTCAGTGTTTTTTACTGTGGAATAATTATTGATGCCTGACTAGCTGGTTTAAGTATTTCGATAACTGGTGGTCTCTGGAATTTTCATTTAGGAAAAATCTCTAGAGTTCAGTCAGATAAATACATTCAAGACAAACTTTTGGCGAGCAGCAGATCAGTGAATGGAAATACCTTTATGAGGTGAGAGTTTAATGCAGGATCGTCAGATGCGTTTGAGCTTACAGGAAGACTATAATAACTCAGCCAACCACTCGGTCAATGGAAAAGTTTTGACGGTGGCTTTATCTATTATTGGTGTATTATTGTTAAAAAGGTAATTAATGAGATAACTATTAACATTTTAGAAGGATTAACACAACACAAATCTCAAGCAACACAACAAAAAATGTTAAACTTTTGAAATTACAAGCATTATGTGTCTGGTTATAGACCATTAGCTTGTATCAAAATATAAACAAAAGGCATTAGGAGTTAAAAACAAAGTGCATTAAANACGGTGGCTTTATCTATTATTGGTGTATTATTGTTAAAAAGGTAATTAATGAGATAACTATTAACATTTTAGAAGGATTAACACAACACAAATCTCAAGCAACACAACAAAAAATGTTAAACTTTTGAAATTACAAGCATTATGTGTCTGGTTATAGACCATTAGCTTGTATCAAAATATAAACAAAAGGCATTAGGAGTTAAAAACAAAGTGCATTAAAATGTGGAGAATTTGTGGAGTAATTTAATTATGTCCTTTTGTAACACTTTGTAGGAGATCCAGTATGACCCTGGGTTACCTTGTTTCTTCTACTGTTATTATAACACATTATATACGTTTTTTGAGGGGGAAAGAGGAAAAGAAATAATGCTTACTTTATTCATTGCTCTTGCTTTCACTGGAACTAAACTAAACTGCTAGAGGACCGAGAAAAATTAAGTGTTTAGAAAAGCAACCTACTGTTTAAAAAGCAGATCTGCCTTTTTTAACAGACAGGAAATTTAAAAGCTCCATTAATGACGCAGTTATATTTTAACATGTTTTCGCTTTCTTCTGTAAATCCAAATAAATATATATTTTAGTTAGGTCTTTTACAAATAGCATGGCCATACAATACAATAACAGCAGAAATTAGAATTCAGATTTGTCAATAGAACACGTGATGGCATTTTTAATGCAATAAATAACTAAATTAACACAAACTAGAAAAACAGCAGCCAAGAATTATTCATTCATTATCTCCCGCTTTATCCTCTATTAGGGTTGCGGTGGGGTTCCCCATGACCATCCAGGGGAGAACGTTTCTGGCGCTGGGCAGATAGACCCAATCCATCGCTGGGCACACACTCACTCACACAGACACACTCTATATGGGGCAATTAGGAGAATTCAATTGACTTGATCCATGTTTTTGGACTGTGGGAGAAAACCGGAGAACCCGGAGGAAACCCACGCGGACACGGGGAGAACATGGAAACTTCACCCAGATGGGGATTCGAACCGGGAATCCCTAGTGCTGAGAGGCGAACGTGCTAACCACTAAGCCACCGTGCCGCCCGCCAAGAATTAGTTGTACAAAACTTCGATGGTGATGATAGTATTGATTACATACAAACACTTTATAGTATTTTAAATGAATTTAGTGTTGACCATGTCATACTAAAGTATGTTTTTAGTAGTGACAAAGGTATAGCATTATGATAAAGCAGAGTTTGGTTGTTTTAAAACAGGGACTTGCACCTCAGAAAAAGCATATTTGTTTTAAATTGTTACATATATAATTAAACACTGTGCTAATAAGTCACAGAATATTTAACAGAATATACAAAATAGTTTTTTAATCTAAATTATAAATACAGTAGTTTCATTTTTTAAATACATAAAATTGGTACAGGTAAAAATTATAAACCTTTAATTATATGTTACAATAACCAAGACCATGTATTAGAAATGACAATAACTAATAAGAGTTGTTTCAGATTGGCCATTTGACCATTTAACCTGCATTCTGGAGGATTATTACACATACTTAACAGTCAAACAAGCTGCACAACTGCACAAACACTACACACATAAGATTTGATTACACTTCTTTTTTTTATAATAAAGGTACGTTGATTTGATTTATTTATATTAAAGGTTTTAAGCCACTTAAACAGAGACTTTTAAATTGCTGCAGGATCTGTTTTTATTTATTATATTATCAATCATATTACTTGCCATTTATATTTCCTCTCCTGTTTGCTTTGCCGCGTGAAATTCGGTTTTATATTTTGATTGACCAATGTTTAAAAAAAAAATGTAACCAATGCAGAAATATCAGGACTTATTTTCTTACCCTTTTATCTTTAATAAGGCAGAGATGTATTAGAGCTTACCATATCACTCACTGATCAAAAATCATGCAAATACCCTTAAGAGTTTAATAGTCTATATTACAACAGAAAATAATTTATTCTTAGGAACAATGTAGTATATACTGTATAATTTAGTTGACTTTCATTATTTTGATTTGTTTAAGGAAACCCATGTAGAGACAGGGGGAACATGTAAACTCCATGCTAAATGAACCCATGCCATCTTTCTAGGAATCAAACCCATATTTTTTACTTCTTGTTGTGAGCTGACAGGGCTACCCACTGAGCCACTGGTTCTGTTTATGCACATAGTACACATAGTAAATCTGGCAATGCTTAATGCTTTTTCAAACAATTTAAATGATCAGAAGATTAATGAAAGTTACTTATTTTTTTACTTTAAGTTTTACTTCCAGAATTGCTAATTGGGAAATAGGAAAAGCTAAAGCTAAAGATAAAAACAAATAAGTATTAAATGAAATGTAGCAGATTGTACATTTTTGTACACAGAGGGGTTTGACAAGATAAAGCTTTAAAGTAAAAATGATTGAAGGAGCTTTCTAGCTAAACAGTTTTTTCCTCCCTGATTAAGAACTCTTGCCTCAGGCAGTTCTTTCATCAACAACACCTATATTAACATTTATGCTGGCCAGATGTTTTCACTTTTGCTGAAAGGTGAACTATTTAATGCTTTAGCATGCTGCTTTCAAGCTGTGATCTTAACTAAGGGATGATGGATCTCATCCAGTTCCTTGTGCAGGACTCTTGAGTTGCAACATCAGTTAGAGGGAGCAGAGGTCTCTGTTCCACAGCTGAGACCAATCAAAACAACACAAACTCATTTAGTATTTATTTTAGCATGTATAGAGCACTGTTTTGCCCTCTTTAAACACCCCTGCATGCTTTGGGCAAACACATAATTGGCAGAAGATATGGTCCACATAAGGAATGCATTTCAGAAGGATGGGTTTAACAAAAACAGGTGCATTATTTGACCCATGTGGCAGTTCTTATGTGTTGTGCTAAAGTTTTGTCATTATGCAGTGGAAATTCTTTATTATTTTCTAAAGGTGGCCGTAATTCATAAAAATATGTGAAAGATGTTGAACTACAATAATGAAACTAATGCTATATGTAAGAATTGCATGAATGGCAGTTCTATCACCGATTGTTTTGTACATGAAGGTTATAACCAATTCTTATATATACTGCTTTGCAGGCACAATAGCATTAAATAAGTGCAACCTGTTGCTTCAACCAATCACATTATAAGTTGGCGTCACCAAGACTCTTTTTAGCAGGCGTACGTTATGTCAGTATATTCACCCCCTTTTATTGGATAGTCAAAGAATGTACTGCAATAGTAAATTAAAACATATGCCAAAAATATGACTCAACTTTCAGAATTAGATTTAAGGCAACAGAAAAGGACTTCTTAATGGAACTAATTCAAGTTGTTTTGAGAAAAAAAAGATGCTGTATGTATCAGGATTTAATCTGGATTTATGGTGATTGTCTATCTATCTAATTTTTGCAATAATATAATTAATTTAAATTAATTTAGATGGCGCATTACTGAAGATCTAAGAATAAAATGCATAGCGCAGCAGAATGGTGGTGCCCAGCGATAGATTGGCAAAACGTTTTCTCCTGGATTGAAATGGGGAACCCCCTGTGACCCTAGTAGATGATTAAGTTGAAGATAATGAGATGAGTCTTCTCAGATGCTGAAAATTGTAACTAAGAATCACAGTGATGGAGCTTACTGTAAATAAAATATTTTATTTGGTGGTGGTCTTGGCACCATGGCAAAAAATCTTGTGATTATCATTATACATTGTAGAATAAATCTCATGCAAAAAAGTCATATTACCAATTCCATAAATTTAAAGAAAACATTGATTTTATTAATGAATCAAAAACTTGGACAATTAAACTAACTTAGTTTATTTAGATACTGCCACCCCTGATCATTTTGAACATTATATGTTATTGAAAAAGATTGTATTTTATCAGAAATCGGAAAAACTTTTCTAACTTTGTCCATATGCAAGAAGAAGAAAAATGCAATCACAGCAGCTTATGTATAAGTTGCAAGAGAACTCTGAAATAAATTAGAGTGACAACAACGATTTCACTTCAGTTTAGTTCATGTTTAGAACATTTGTTTGCATTTTTTGAGCTTCTTAGTTTGGCAATAGCATGCGTCTGTCTTTTAAGGGTGGACATGTCCTGTATCTTGGTCATTGGATGACAATGATCATGATGACTATGGCAATAACCAATAACCAAAGGATGGTTATTCAGACCATGGAGCCTCACTACAGGACCCTTATACCTCTTGATTTGGTAATAAACCATCTTCACCAAATTTCTCTCCTGAATTTTGGTGAGTCATATCCTTTTTTCCATTGCTACTACTATGATTAATAGTTATAATTCTTATGAGACTTTTACTTCTTTTCACTTAGTGGAATATTCCCATCTCACACCTTATCATGTTTGTATTGGCTTCAATATTTCTAGTAAGACTGAGCAGCTACACATTTCATGCAACTATTTTCTTATGACAAAAAACTAACCATCTTCTAAATAATCTCTCATATCAAACTTCTAAAGAAGCACAAAACTTCTTATTCATGAAAAATAAACTGGATGTTCTAAGTCATAAAGATTAACAACATCAGCAACATCAGGAGGATTTAAACAATTCTTTCCAATGAGCTCACTTATTTGCCGCTCCAATCTCTTGACTAGACTAAACCTCTGTATCTCCTGGCAGGTCTTTCCAAGAAATCTGTCAAACCTTTAGAACTTATGCTGCAGCATGTCTGGTCTTTTACTTACCAAAGTCCTTCAATGTCATCTCAATCACTGTAATTCTGTAGCTGCCTGAAACACAATTTAAAACACTAAGATGGCTTATATCAACTCTATTATACTTGCAGGTATTAAACTGCCTTTGCATTAGAGAACATCCTTTGAAAGTTTCTGAGTTTCTGTGTGACTTTAAATATATGTATATATATATATATATATATATATATATATAGAGTATATATATATATATATATATATATATATATATATATATATATATATATATATATATATAAAGAGAGAGAGAGCGAGAGAGAGAGAGAGAGAGAGAGAGAGTATATCCACCACTTTGTTTTAAATGTAATACTTATTCCTTACATTACTGAAAAACAAATTGATGCACATTCACTGAAATGCTAAAATTAAAATGAATTTCTCCAAATTATATAAAAAATTGGACCTTTATAAATCTTGTGTCAAAGGGAATCTAATGATTGAGGTGTGTACAATTACTCTTGTTTACTGTATGCAATACATATTATCTTCTGATGTTTTCTTTTGTGTACCTTATTGTATGTAGATCTGTTCATAGATTCATTGTAAATTTTCTGACCATCCCCGCTTTGTTTGGCGTTTATACACACACACACACACACACACACACACACACACACACACACACACACACACACACACACACAAGAACACACTCAAGAAATTTTGATTAGTTTTTCAGGTTTATGGTTAAGCTTCTTTACCTTAAGCTTTCATACCACAATATGATGAGCCTCTGTCATTGGCACCGTCAAATCTACTGGGGTCACAGTCATCCACCCCCGAAGGTTGTCTTGATTTGTCCCACTGGGACTCTAGATTTTCCTTGTAAAATTATACAGTTTGGTTTTATTTATTTATTTATTTATTTAGGGATATTTTTCTCTTGATTTTCATAAATGTTAAAATTTTGTGTAAAATGAAAGAGGGCTCCACTTGATAATTTCCTATAACTAATAATCATTTCAGTAATAGGAAACAAGGAAAGATATACAGATGTATATATGGAAAAATGTACACCTTTATCTATTAGTTTGAGATTTATAATAAACATTTATATCTTATTAGAACTTTGATCATTGCATACAATAAGAATTTAAAAGTGAATCTTCCTGTTTTTAACAGTTTTCAACGGCCCCAACGGTTCCCTGCAGCAATGAGCAGTGATGACCAAATGGTGACATGTCACAAGAGTGCATTTACCTAGGTCTTTTACTTTTCTAAATAGTAATTTGTTGTTAGTTTCCTTAATTTCTCTAACAGAATCCCCCAAAGGGATCAATAAAGTTATATCCTATCTTAACTTATCTTATCTATTTAAGGATTAATTCTAGGTTTTGGCCAATTTACATGAATACAAAAATGATTTGTGAAGATAGTCCATAGGTCAAGCAGAGGTTAAGAGGTGTCAAAGGTCTCTGACATTACTTACACATAACTGATATTTACAACAGCTACCTAGTGTTTGACCTTAAGGGCTGGAACAACTGGCACAAAGTTTTTTGCATTACTTGAGTAACTGCTGACATAAAATCAACTTTAAACATTTTCTCTTTCTAATTAACAACTCTGAATCCGTATATGATCTACAATTATCTGCAAATTGTGCCCATGGAAATGTACATACAGACTTAATATTTTTGGGTAAATTAGTACTTGCTTATAAATAAAATTTATATTAAAAATTATATATTTGTAATCTTGTGCGATCTACCAGACAGTGGAAATCAAATCATAGTTAATTAAAGTATTAAGTTTCATATTAGGAATCTGATCTCAGTTACACTTCATTAGCACTGTCAATACAGCTACTGTATCATACTATACTATTAAACTATAATGTAACTTATAATGTAATTACAACAGCACTGACAGCACACATCAAGCTGTAAAGACTGCCTGTGGACGCCAGATGCATTTCTCTCAGGATATGTCTGTAAAATGCATCAGCATAGGGCTTTAAGGCCGTATTTCGTGAGAGGGCTATAACCTTCTTAGTATAGTGGGCTGTATGCACAGTGGCCTTTCTCACATGTCCCACTGTGAGGTAGACCAGCATTTTTGTGATGTTTTCACAACAAAGTTGAAAACCAGATCACTGAATGGCTGCTGAGAAAATNTGGTTGCACTCAGGGAAAAGGGGGCTGAATAATTTTGCACATCGCACTTTTCAGTTTTTTATTTGTAAAAAAATTGTTGATTCATGTATAACTTTCATTCCACTTCACAATTGTATACCACTTTGTGTTGGTCTTTCACATTAAATTCCAGTGAAATATATTTATGTTTGTGGTTGTAATGTGACAAAATATGGCAAAGTTCAAGGGGTATGAATACTTTTGCAACCCACTGTATAATTTAGTTGACTTTCATTATTTTGATTTGTTTAAGGAAACCCATGTAGAGACAGGGGGAACATGTAAACTCCATGCTAAATGAACCCATGCCATCTTTCTAGGAATCAAACCCATATTTTTTACTTCTTGTTGTGAGCTGACAGGGCTACCCACTGAGCCACTGGTTCTGTTTATGCACATAGTACACATAGTAAATCTGGCAATGCTTAATGCTTTTTCAAACAATTTAAATGATCAGAAGATTAATGAAAGTTACTTATTTTTTTACTTTAAGTTTTACTTCCAGAATTGCTAATTGGGAAATAGGAAAAGCTAAAGCTAAAGATAAAAACAAATAAGTATTAAATGAAATGTAGCAGATTGTAAATTTTTGTACACAGAGGGGTTTGACAAGATAAAGCTTTAAAGTAAAAATGATTGAAGGAGCTTTCTAGCTAAACAGTTTTTTCCTCCCTGATTAAGAACTCTTGCCTCAGGCAGTTCTTTCATCAACAACACCTATATTAACATTTATGCTGGCCAGATGTTTTCACTTTTGCTGAAAGGTGAACTATTTAATGCTTTAGCATGCTGCTTTCAAGCTGTGATCTTAACTAAGGGATGATGGATCTCATCCAGTTCCTTGTGCAGGACTCTTGAGTTGCAACATCAGTTAGAGGGAGCAGAGGTCTCTGTTCCACAGCTGAGACCAATCAAAACAACACAAACTCATTTAGTATTTATTTTAGCATGTATAAAGCACTGTTTTGCCCTCTTTAAACACTCCTGCATGCTTTGGGCAAACACATAATTGGCAGAAGATATGGTCCACATAAGGAATGCATTTCAGAAGGATGGGTTTAACAAAAACAGGTGCATTATTTGACCCATGTGGCAGTTCTTATGTGTTGTGCTAAAGTTTTGTCATTATGCAGTGGAAATTCTTTATTATTTTCTAAAGGTGGCCGTAATTCATAAAAATATGTGAAAGATGTTGAACTACAATAATGAAACTAATGCTATATGTAAGAATTGCATGAATGGCAGTTCTATCACCGATTGTTTTGTACATGAAGGTTATAACCAATTCTTATATATACTGCTTTGCAGGCCCAATAGCATTAAATAAGTGCAACCTGTTGCTTCAACCAATCACATTATAAGTTGGCGTCACCAAGACTCTTTTTAGCAGGCGTACGTTATGTCAGTATATTCACCCCCTTTTATTGGATAGTCAAAGAATGTACTGCAATAGTAAATTAAAACATATGCCAAAAATATGACTCAACTTTCAGAATTAGATTTAAGGCAACAGAAAAGGACTTCTTAATGGAACTAATTCAAGTTGTTTTGAGAAAAAAAAGATGCTGTATGTATCAGAATTTAATCTGGATTTATGGTGATTGTCTATCTATCTAATTTTTGCAATAATATAATTAATTTAAATTAATTTAGATGGCGCATTACTGAAGATCTAAGAATAAAATGCATAGCGCAGCAGAATGGTGGTGCCCAGCGATAGATTGGCAAAACGTTTTCTCCTGGATTGAAATGGGAAACCCCCTGTGATCCTAGTAGATGATTAAGTTGAAGATAATCAGATGAGTCTTCTCAGATGCTGAAAATTGTAACTAAGAATCACAGTGATGGAGCTTACTGTAAATAAAATATTTTATTTGGTGGTGGTCTTGGCACCATGGCAAAAATCTTGTGATTATCATTATACATTGTAGAATAAATCTCATGCAAAAAATTCATATTACCAATTCCATAAATTTAAAGAAAACATTGATTTTATTAATGAATCAAAAACTTGGACAATTAAACTAACTTAGTTTATTTAGATACTGCAACCCCTGATCATTTTGAACATTATATGTTATTGAAAAAGATTGTATTTTATCAGAAATCGGTTGAAGTTTAATAAAACATGATTACTATTATTAATATTAATATTATTTCTGCTGAACTACCATCTAGTAAATTGGAAACGTTTTGAAGATTACATCCAGATTTATAAACACATCCCATCAAAAGTTTAACCTAATACTCTAATAAAAAGTTTAATATTATTAACCTTAAGATTAACATCATAGTTATTATTCTGACTGGTTATTATTCTGAGTAAAAGTAACTTTTCTAACTTTGTCCATATGCAAGAAGAAGAAAAATGCAATCACAGCAGCTTATGTATAAGTTGCAAGAGAACTCTGAAATAAATTAGAGTGACAACAACGATTTCACTTCAGTTTAGTTCATGTTTAGAACATTTGTTTGCATTTTTTGAGCTTCTTAGTTTGGCAATAGCATGCGTCTGTCTTTTAAGGGTGGACATGTCCTGTATCTTGGTCATTGGATGACAATGATCATGATGACTATGGCAATAACCAATAACCAAAGGATGGTTATTCAGACCATGGAGCCTCACTACAGGACCCTTATACCTCTTGATTTGGTAATAAACCATCTTCACCAAATTTCTCTCCTGAATTTTGGTGAGTCATATCCTTTTTTCCATTGCTACTACTATGATTAATAGTTATAATTCTTATGAGACTTTTACTTCTTTTCACTTAGTGGAATATTCCCATCTCACACCTTATCATGTTTGTATTGGCTTCAATATTTCTAGTAAGACTGAGCAGCTACACATTTCATGCAACTATTTTCTTATGACAAAAAAACTAACCATCTTCTAAATAATCTCTCATATCAAATTTCTAAAGAAGCACAAAACTTCTTATTCATGAAAAATTAACTGGATGTTCTAAGTCATAAAGATTAACAACATCAGCAACATCAGGAGGATTTAAACAATTCTTTCCAATGAGCTCACTTATTTGCCGCTCCAATCTCTTGACTAGACTAAACCTCTGTATCTCCTGGCAGGTCTTTCCAAGAAATCTGTCAAACCTTTAGAACTTATGCTGCAGCATGTCTGGTCTTTTACTTACCAAAGTCCTTCAATGTCATCTCAATCACTGTAATTCTGTAGCTGCCTGAAACACAATTTAAAACACTAAGATGGCTTATATCAACTCTATTATACTTGCAGGTATTAAACTGCCTTTGCATTAGAGAACATCCTTTGAAAGTTTCTGAGTTTCTGTGTGACTTTAAATATATGTATATATATATATATATATATATATATATATAGAGTATATATATATATATATATATATATATATATATATATATATATATATATATATATATATAAAGAGAGAGAGAGCGAGAGAGAGAGAGAGAGAGAGAGAGAGTATATCCACCACTTTGTTTTAAATGTAATACTTATTCCTTACATTACTGAAAAACAAATTGATGCACATTCACTGAAATGCTAAAATTAAAATGAATTTCTCCAAATTATATAAAAAATTGGATCTTGTGTCAAAGGGAATCTAATGATTGAGGTGTGTACAATTACTCTTGTTTACTGTATGCAATACATATTATCTTCTGATGTTTTCTTTTGTGTACCTTATTGTATGTAGATCTGTTCATAGATTCATTGTAAATTTTCTGACCATCCCCGCTTTGTTTGGCGTTTATACACACACACACACACACACACACACAAGAACACACTCAAGAAATTTTGATTAGTTTTTCAGGTTTATGGTTAAGCTTCTTTAGTGTTACCACAATATGATGAGCCTCTGTCATTGGCACCGTCAAATCTACTGGGGTCACAGTCATCCACCCCCGAAGGTTGTCTTGATTTGTCCCACTGGGACTCTAGATTTTCCTTGTAAAATTATACAGTTTGGTTTTATTTATTTATTTATTTATTTAGGGATATTTTTCTCTTGATTTTCATAAATGTTAAAATTTTGTGTAAAATTAAAGAGGGCTCCACTTGATAATTTCCTATAACTAATAATCATTTCAGTAAAAGGAAACAAGGAAAGATATACAGATGTATATATGGAAAAATGTACACCTTTATCTATTAGTTTGAGATTTATAATAAACATTTATATCTTATTAGAACTTTGATCATTGCATACAATAAGAATTTAAAAGTGAATCTTCCTGTTTTTAACAGTTTTCAACGGCCCCAACGGTTCCCTGCAGCAATGAGCAGTGATGACCAAATGGTGACATGTCACAAGAGTGCATTTACCTAGGTCTTTTACTTTTCTAAATAGTAATTTGTTGTTAGTTTCCTTAATTTCTCTAACAGAATCCCCCAAAGGGATCAATAAAGTTATATCCTATCTTAACTTATCTTATCTATTTAAGGATTAATTCTAGGTTTTGGCCAATTTACATGAATACAAAAATGATTTGTGAAGATAGTCCATAGGTCAAGCAGAGGTTAAGAGGTGTCAAAGGTCTCTGACATTACTTACACATAACTGATATTTACAACAGCTACCTAGTGTTTGACCTTAAGGGCTGGAACAACTGGCACAAAGTTTTTTGCATTACTTGAGTAACTGCTGACATGAAATCAACTTTAAACATTTTCTCTTTCTAATTAACAACTCTGAATCCGTATATGATCTACAATTATCTGCAAATTGTGCCCATGGAAATGTACATACAGACTTAATATTTTTGGGTAAATTAGTACTTGCTTATAAATAAAATTTATATTAAAAATTATATATTTGTGATCTTGTGCGATCTACCAGACAGTGGAAATCAAATCATAGTTAATTAAAGTATTAAGTTTCATATTAGGAATCTGATCTCAGTTACACTTCATTAGCACTGTCAATACAGCTACTGTATCATACTATACTATTAAACGATAATGTAACTTATAATGTAATTACAACAGCACTGACAGCACACATCAAGCTGTAAAGACTGTCTGTGGACGCCAGATGCATTTCTCTCAGGATATGTCTGTAAAATGCATCAGCATAGGGCTTTAAGGCCGTATTTCGTGAGAGGGCTATAACCTTCTTAGTATAGTGGGCTGTATGCACAGTGGCCTTTCTCACATGTCCCACTGTGAGGTAGACCAGCATTTTTGTGATGTTTTCACAACAAAGTTGAAAACCAGATCACTGAATGGCTGCTGAGAAAATNCTGTGGACGCCAGATGCATTTCTCTCAGGATATGTCTGTAAAATGCATCAGCATAGGGCTTTAAGGCCGTATTTCGTGAGAGGGCTATAACCTTCTTAGTATAGTGGGCTGTATGCACAGTGGCCTTTCTCACATGTCCCACTGTGAGGTAGACCAGCATTTTTGTGATGTTTTCACAACAAAGTTGAAAACCAGATCACTGAATGGCTGCTGAGAAAATAACTCAGGCCATTGGCAGCGTCTGTTTATGTTGGGTTACATCAGCAGGAAGCCAGTGAGATTACTGTTTACCTGATAATCTTGCACAACACATAATTAACAGATGTTTGAAACCTAATGCAACTTCAAAACAAATCTATAAATTAGTTAAAAATAGTTTACATGCATTGTGTTCTTTAATTTTGCTTTAAAGTAAAGCAAAAATCTTTAAAGTTTTGCTTAACCCTTTTACAAATCCATTGTTTATGCAGCAATGCAAGCTGTCAGTTCATTACATTATTTGTTTTTATTAATTTTGCAACGTGTATTTACAGTGTATGAATAAAAGTTATAGGTTGCTGTTAGTAAATTCATTCATTCATTCATTATCTCCCGCTTATCCTCTATTAGGGTCGCGGTGGGGTTCCCCATGCCCATCCAGGGGAGAACGTCTCGGGCGCTGGGCAGATAGACCCAGGACAGGGCGCCAATCCATCGCTGGGCACACACTCACTCACACAGACACACTCTATATGGGGCAATTTTTGAGAATTCAATTAACTTGATCCATGTTTTTGGACTGTGGGAGNCCGCAACCCTAATATAGGATAAAGCGGAAGATAATAGATGGATGGATGGATAGAATTTCAAGCTCCATTTCCAAAAAAATTAAGATATTAAGATATTTTCTAAAAATGATATTTTCTAAAAAATACAGATAAAATCTGAATTTCACTTAATTATTTACAACATTCATTCATTCATTCATTATCTCCCGCTTCATACTCTATTAGGGTCCCCATGCCCATCCAGATGTTAGATGTTCCCCATGCCCATCCAGGGGAGAACATCTCGGGCACTGGGCAGATACACCCAGGACAGGGCGCCAATCCATCGCTGGGCACATTATTTACAACAAATAAAAGATATTTTATTGCTGTCAATAATGACACTGACAGGCAGGTTTACCACTGACCTTTACCTTTAATCATTTAATAATTGAGTAAGTGGAATTTTTGTCCCATTTTGCAAAATCCAAGATTTCACCTGCTCCTGGGTGGCACGGTGTTCACGGAAGGAGTTTAAATGTTTTCTTCATGTCTATGTATGTTTCCTCTGGGTTTTCTGGTTTTCTCTCACAGTTTAAAAACATGGATTTATGGAATTTAACATGTAAGGTAAATTGGCTGCTCTAAGTTGCTCCTCTAAAATGTGTGTGAGCTAGTATGTGCCCAATGATAAATTGGCACCCTGTTCTGTCCAGCACCCAAAATGACCTCCTCTGTTTCTGCTCTATTGTCCATTCATTTTTGATATGGGACAGAACAAGCCAGTCAGGAACACACATGCTATGTCTACAAAGCCATGCTTCTATAACTTTTACAGAATGAGGCCCGCCCTTGTTCTAGACACAGAGACAATATAAGTAGTATAATTATTACCTTTACATATTTGCAGATAACGTCTGCTGTGGGTTTTGTACTTTCAATGTTTACAGTTTGAATTGTCTTTTTTATTTGTGGCATGTAATATCTGACATCTTCCTCCAGAAGCTGACTGAAACCTGGCATTGTCTGATTACAGAGCATGTTTCCACTGCTTTTCAGTCCATCTCAGCTGACATTGGGCACAGAAAACCTTCCAGTAATTCTTTGCAAGATATAGAAACAATTAAATTCATAATAACAGTTTTAAATGACCGTGATATTCCAGTAGACATAGGCAGTGTCTATAACTGTGGCATTTCTGTTTCTGAAACAGTACTGGCTGAAAACTTGAAGCACCACAGAAAATTATGCTTTTATTACTAAACCATATTTTAAATATTTTGATATTATGCATGATCTCATGCAGGAATTTTAAGAAAGTAATTTTGTATGGCTTTACTGTTCTAATTGACATGGACAGACATTTAAAATAGAAAAATGAGAACTGTTGCTGAGTATGGTTAAACAACCTTGGGACTAACATATATGATGTCTGTTGGCTGGGAATGTGATTTGAAAATTTCACTTGGCTTGTAAATTAGGTGTCTTTTCTAATGTATTGCTGTACCCCACTGTTACCTCTTGTCTAAAAACCTTTTTTTCTAAAAGTTTTTTCCCCAACATTTTCTTTTCACTAATTGTATTTCCCTTTATTGCCAATATATTTTACCAGTTGTCTGTATCTTTTTACCACATTTATTTTCCTCCTTTCGCTGTCTGCTAAAGAGTTGGGTTTCGTGTAGGATGTGGATATGAGGTCAGCAGTGGGTGGGTGGGTGTTATTGATAGAAGCCTCTGTTTACTGCAGGAAGGGGATCACTATAGCTGATCCCACAACATATAAAACTGTCACCCACTGGATAAAATTGATGAAGAACCATTGTTGATGAGGGTGCATTGACTGAAATTGCAATAAATCTCAAATATAGTAAGTGGAAAACCCATGTGTATATTTCACTACATTTTTTTTAATATTACCCTTAATATATGATTTCAGTTATTCTCCTAAATCACATATGGAGTTTTATTTTAATCAGAAAATAACCAGTAGATTACAGTATGTAAAGGCAATTTTTACAATAAATATATGGTTATAATCATTAGCTAAGCCACCGTGCCGCCAGAATTCTAATTAATTCTGTTAATTCTAAACACTTCATATACGTTATGATAAATCCCTATGTCAAGTTTCAAACCAGACCTTAAGTGAAGTACCAGAATAATTGGTTATGGTGGTTAAAGTGAGACAAGCTTCGGAGCATTACAAAGTATGTTATGTCAAACATTAGTTACAATGCTTTTAAACATAGTTAGATGTTCATATTACCACACAATCCACAAAGGTTTAAAGTAAAAGTAATGCGATAATAGTATTCACTCTTTAAAATTGCTTGTTATTTATTGACCACCCTCCACCTACAAATGATGCCCATTCACACACACAGTATTTTCTGGTATCACTTCAGATTATTCAGAAATGTTGAACACAAAAGGCAAGACCGACAGAAAGTGGGATTGTATGGTCTGTACTGCCTCCATGCACACAGCTCTAAACCTAATTACCAATAGGCCCACCTCGTTATGTTTTCCAGTGTATAACCACTTGCATTTTCCTTCCAGATTGCTACCACTGTCTTTCATCAGTCGAATGCCTTCATTGATGGACTTGTCCCAGTTTCCATCCAGCTTGATTTTCCTCATTGTCCTGGATTTTGATAACAAGCCTGGCTGAGGACTGGAGTCAGAATTTGCCAGCCCCAAATCGCCACTTTCTTTTCTAATGACCGGCATTTTGGCTGGTATTTAAAACTCCAGACACAGTCAACACACTTTTAGTGCTGTAGTGCTGGTGTTGTGCTTTGTGAGCCTGAGGCATGCTTTCTTTCAAGTACCTATTTTTATCTCTACACTGACAGACACATAGATAATATAGAAAAGCCAAGATTCATTAACTCATCTGTTTTCTCTTTTCATTGCAAATATTTTTAATGTAACAAGGGAAGAATAGAGATGTGGCTAATCGGATATTTGGCTAATCGGATTTTATTATTGTTAACACAAGGCATTATAACTCAACTCAGAACTGATTGTCAATAATGCCATTCCTTTAAAGTCTAAAGTCTAAAATCTGCTGGTTAGAAGTACATATATCCATTACATTTGTATATGCTTCGTGTAGCAGAAACTTTTTTCCCAAAGCCATTTACAATTCTTCCAATGTGGTTAGTGTCAAAACAGAGGGTTGACCATACAGGATGCATAGATGCATACAGGAGCAATGAGGGTTAAGGGTCTCAAGGTTACATATTGGTAACTTAATGGTCCTGGGATTTAAAATCACAAAGGGTAGATTGCCCAGCACCCCAACCACAGAGGTCCCTGCCCACTGAATGTAGATGCTGTATTACAAATTTATTTCCATCACACATGCTTAGCACATTAACACACTAATATGGACTTATATAAATAGCATTAAAATTAGATTCCTGTCTTAAATCAATGTCAGTGGTACCCCCAGTATGTTGATATAATAAACATTCAAGCTTGACATTGATATGTTTCCTAGTCCATTGTCTGAATTAATGTTATGTTGCTTGGGTAGTTTTACAAATAAATATCAGCCAATGCTAAATTTCCTAAACCTCTCTGCACTATAGTAACAAACAAACACATAGATAAATAAACAGGTAGATTGACAGTTACATAGATCATCAGTGACCGCTTGATGTAGATTTATGTTTAGAAAGTTCAATAGAATTTCTATGAGTACAGATTGAGACGTGACAAAAACAAGATGTTTTGGTTTTCACAATGCCAAAGGCATGTTAAAATTAATGCCAGAATGTGTTGTTATTGTGTTATAAAATTACCTCATTTTATTTCCTTTCCTTTCTCCAGGTATGGATGTATTCCTATGCTCTCATCGGGGTCAAGGGGATCTGTTACGTCTGCAGTCACTTTCCATGAACTCTAGGGAGAAAGCAATACCTCAAGGCCTGGAATCCCCTTCAGGGGTACTAGTGCTTCCTGTCTTAGGCTGTGCTTTGTTAAAGTAGGGATTGCTGATAGGGCTCATGAACATGTGTTCTTTTAATTTGTCTTATAACTGCCAGATGATGAAACTCAGGCCAAACGGCAAGCAGAGGAAACCTTTTTGACAGCACGTTGTTAAAGAACAGGATAAACTCAGTCTAGAGATGAAATAGTGGGGAGTCTAGAGATTTCTTCCTGGCATTAAAGCCTTCTTTCACTTCCTGTACTGTTGCCCATGTTTCATTCATCTGTCTCAGAAGATAGCAGGAAAAAAGGCAAATGTGCAATTAGACATCTCATCTCTGAATTCTGGCTTTATGACTATGTAATTAGAATTTATATTGTTATGTTTGCATGTTGTTCCATGACTTCAACTCTGTGATAGGCTCCAGAACCTCTTATGACCCTAAAATAAGTGACTTAGACTTTGAAGCAATAAATAATGCTTCATTTTCTTCACATGTAAAATTTATGGTGATATTTATTTAATCGTAAAATATATTAATATATAAAAGTCTTTAGTATATGGATAAGAAAACTTTAGGTTGCAACTTTCAGTTCCATAAAGTTAAATTGTGGTGCAATTTATAATGATGGCAAATTTTGTATTTCTGAATTTTTTTTTTTCCAAAATAGAAATACTTAGCAAGACTAATCAATATCCTATTCCCCAAAAAAGGAAGTGCAGGGTCAACACATGAGGTCAGACTTTGGGGCATTCCTGGAACAGTTGGGGATTAAGGGCTTTGTTTGAAAGGTGGTATGGTAAAATGGTGCTGTAGCAATGGAAACCCTCTAGCTTGTCTTATGCAATTATTTTCTGCTAATCCTGAACCCTGAACACAACTGTTTTAAACTCTTAAATTAACTTTTATTTTAAAACAGTACAATCACAAATATTTCCTATTTTACCCAAAAAAAAATATGAATTGATTATTTTGAAAAAATTCTATATCATCTGGCCCACAAATCACTGTAGTTTATTTATTGAGAAATTGTTTTGGCTCAAGCATAACTGTGTATAAAATATACTAAATGTTAGAGTCTTAATGCAACTGTTTTTACAGTTTTATTTTACGTTTCTAAAGGACTTTATTTTCAAAGGTTTAAATGAATACAATCAACCTTAATAGGTACATTATTGCATTAGTACTTTTTGCATTATTGCAATTACAGACAGTATTTTCTGAGTTAATTTACACACAGGCGGCACGGTGGTTAGCACGTTCACCTCTCAGCACTAGGGATTCCCGGTTCGAATCCCCATCTGGGTGGAGTTTCCATGTTATCCCCGTGTCTACGTGGGTTTCCTCCGGGTTCTCCGGTTTCCTCCCACATTCAAAAAACATGGATCAAGTCAATTGAATTCTCAAAATTGCCCCATATAGAGTGTGTCTGTGTGAATGAGTGTGTGCCCAGCGATGGATTGGCGCCCTGTCCTGGGTCGATCTGCCCGGCGCCCCTAGATGGGCATGGGGAACCCCACTGCGACCCTAATAGAGGATAAAGAGGGAGATAATGAATAAATGAATGAATTTACACACAGTTATTCTGTTCTCTAATGGTCAGGACTACCACTTTACCACTGATGGATGATGCCCAGCATTGCAGGTGCACTGATGTGTGTTAATGTGTTGTGTTGGTAAACAACCCCAGTGTCACTGCTGAAATTAAGTTAGACCACAAACCAAAAATGACTAGCCACCAGCATCCTATAGGTTTTGTGAACAATGGCAAATGACTAAGAGGTTACCTATGCAAACTGAGCTACTGTTTTTTCCACAAAAAGGAGCAATAAAGTAGATTTGTTTAACAGACTGCACAGTAAGTAAATACCATTTCTAAAAATGATGTTGTTCCACTATAACTGATTCACCCAAACCAGCACAACAAACAATTACACACCACCACCTGGTCAGTGTCACTGCAGTGCTGAGAATCATCCACCACCCAAATAGAACTTGATCCATTGTGGTCCTTTAGGTGTTCTGAACATAACAGTGTACATTTGGTGTTCTGACTGACCAGAACAAAGTTAAAAATATTAACAAAGTATGTAAAAAATTGAAGAGCAATGAGTGTCCAAAAAATAAGGTAACAAAAATGTGGCTGTATATAAGAAATATTTTAAAAACGTCTCAAATCAAATCTTTTCAACAAGCACTTGCTATAAAAATAAATGAATGAATGAATTAATTAAAAAAATACAAAAATAAAATAAAATAGAAATATGACAAGATAATGATCAGGTTTGAATATGTTACACTGTAGCTGGTTTTTCCCTTGACTACAGACTTGTGTGGTTCTATCATTGTAAATCGCTTTGGATAAAAGCATCTGCAAAATAACTAAATCTATATAATATATATGCAATATTACAGGTCTTGTCCCATTCATTCAGTCACTTACAAGCAATGCTAGAGCAACCCTTTTAAAAGACTTTCACAATGTCCGCTTAAACACCATAGCTGAAGATCATGGGTAAAAATCAACATAAACAGGGTAATGTCATCTGGTGTTCAACAATGTTAAAATCATATTTTCAAAAGACCTATTACTTTTAACCCCATTTTCTAAAAAGTCACTTAAAAATAAAAACTATATTTTACTTTGCAATAAGAATTTGTCTTATTATTTCCACTTTTTAATAATATGTAGATTTATTCAAAATGTGCTAAAATCAATCCAGAACTTTAATTGCATGTCTACACTATCTATAAAAGACTGCAGGTACTGCATCTTATTATCACAATAATTGCTTTAAAAACAGAGTAAAGTTTTAGAGATGGTCATGGGCATGCCTGTAATTCATCCTGTTCACCACTTCTATCTAATCCAGATGTCTGTGCAATTATACCCTGCAGGCTATCAGCAATCTTAAGATGTACACTTATGCAGTGCTGTTGTTAATTATGTAATTAGTTAAAATACAAAACAACCTTGCACCAAATATGTAAAGAAAAACTGAATTGTCCTTAATGTTTGATTTAAACTCGGCTCTATTATCTGTTATCATAATTTATAAAATAATTTGGTAAAAATATTTCTGAAAATATTAACTTAAAAACCACAAATGTAGAATTTTTCTTCATTTCTTTTCAAAGATTGAATTATCTCACAGACATAATGCTGGTGCCATTCATTTGTTATAACATTTCCACAAAAATGACCTTGCAGATGTAACTTCTGTCCTTGTGATTATTTAAAACCATGACCAGGAAGCAATTAGTTAAGGTCAGGAAATCTGGACGTCAGGTCAGCTCAGCAGATATTTCCACTTAACCTTCTCTTCAGGATACAGAACAGTTGATTTTCACAGTATATTCATGCAAAGGGAATGTACAATTATATTATATTTTCTAAATTTTAGATCCATGTTCAAAAATATTTAAATATACACCAATCCAAATTGTTTTTTTTTGTTAATTTCAGGCAATATATCTTTGGTAATTTTTCACACTTTATTGTAAAATACAAGTTGTAATAATATGACTATATTATGGCATAGTGTTACCAAATATAAGGTTTGTTAACACTGTTATAAAAGTGTATATTTAAATAGTACATTTCTTGAAATTCGAAACTTTAAGTGACTAGCATTAACTGAAATAAAACTCTAGCACATAAATATGTAGAGAGGTGATTAAATTAATTATTGCAGATGCTTTGTTGTTAGCAAGATAAAGTAATCTTTTATGGTTTAAATTGTTTAAAAGAACAAGTTGAGCTGAAATTTTAAACAGAGAATACAGAGAATATACAATTAGTTAATATTTATAACACAAGCTGAGAAAGAGAGAAAAAAAAGCCCAGTTTCTAAAAAAAATCTAATAATTGTGTTGGTGTTTACCTATATTCTAAAGCTTTTTTGTAATCAGTCTTGATTAATTTGTAATTATATAATTGCCCTTAAAACACATTCAGAAAAATAGAAAATATCAAAACATAGTTGACCAGTTGATGCTCATAACAAGACAACCACTGTTTTAGTTCAAGGTTCAAGACAACCACCAGTTGGGTCCCAAGATGCTTTCTGTGTGAAGTCTATATGTCTACTCCAGACATTTTAGAAACTCCATTCAACACAAAAACATTTATGCAAATTAAGTTTTTATATATCACATTCATCGTTAATAATTTTCTCAAAGCACCGTTACTATTTTCTAAGCCTTAAAAGCAGGCCAAGGCGTAAGTGTCAATTAAAGTGCCAATTAAGTGTCAGTTAAAAAATGTTCCTGACACAATTCTGCCTTGGGTTTGTTTGGATTTAACAATATAATACACATGTTCTATTGATTTACTTGTTATGTGTATAGAAAATATTGTGAGAAATGTCGACCATAGTGTGCTGGCCAAGTCAGCAGTGAAGTCTTTGAAAAAAAGATGTGTGCCCTTGCTTTGAAGTCTTTCCCTACCACCTCAAACCACAGATGATTTCACAGGAAGGCAGGAAAAGTTGGACTGACCATGCTGGAGAATCACTAAAGCAAGAACACAGACATGAGCCATCATTAAAAGCTGCATTAGAAATAATGTTTCTGCCATGTGCCCTGGGTTCTAACCATGGGATAGATGAAAAATAATTAAAACTAAGCTTGTAATGGCATAAAAGGTATATGTGCCTTAAAAGATTAATAACAAAATAATTTAGTTATTTGAAAGCGTTATTTAATTTTTTTTTATATTATGGCCAAAATTAGCAACATACCCAACATGCTGTATGAGCAGTGGCACACACGCTGAGACACATAAATGAGATAGGTGTATCAGCTGAACAGATGTTTTTCTTAAAACACCTGTCACACAAATACTTTAATTGCTTTTCAGGTGCTTGTGTGTATATTCACCTGAATACTGGAATTTCTATGTTCTCCCTGTGTCCACATGGGTTTTCTTCATATTCATAGTGTTTGTGTCTCTGTGTGCATGAGCTTTGCCCAGCAATGGATAGGTACCTGAATACCTGAAATGTACACCCTACTTCCTAGTATAGGATGAAGGAGAAGATGATGACATGAGCTACGCTATATATGTAAATATATTGTTTTTTCCTGTAAATTACACAATAATTTCTAATTAACTCTAATTGTTACTGTAATAGAATATTACTAATAATAATTTCTGTATTAGGCATGCATCTTAGTAAGGGTGTGATGACTCCAAAATAATGGTAAAGTCTCAAGGTTGCAGATATCTTTTGTTTAGAAGCATATTCTGGTTATTGATATCGACAGGATGTGTCCATTATCAACTGGATTAGAATAGAATACAACCTATTGTTTCTGTTTTGTTTGCACATTACTAAATATTATCTTGTTTTAACCTGCGTCATATTCATTTTTTTCAGGTGACCTATTACCCCAGTGTCCTTCATTTCTGATTGTAAGGACTGAAACTATTAAATCAATATCAGTTAGATAAACTCAGCTTCTTCTACCTTTAGTTCACATAGGTGTGGTTGCACATGCTATTTTAGAACAGCATGGATATTACCTTAAAGAACACTTGATTATGAGATGGATCACTTCCTTGTAATGGTTCATGGCTCACTGTTTATCTTTGTACAAAAAGAAATATTTCAGCATAAATTAATATTTCCTCAGTGAGTCCTATTTTCCCATCATTCATAATTTAAAGTCTCATATGTTTGTTGTGCTGTTGTACATGTTGTATTTTGGGAGATATCTATAAAGGTAACATTTTTGTCTAAATTATACCTTTACCATTTGTAAATGCTATACCAGTATAAGTTGCTATAAAACAAAATTACCTCGGTAACTGCTAGACAACTGCCAAAACAATGTAGATGTTTTTTTCTAAACTGATTATGATTTTCATGTTAAATATATTGCATGAATACAATGTAAGATCCTAAATGGGCTCTTGCACTGCCAAATGATTAACAGGAAGATTCCTCCCTGACAAATATGAGTAGCATGTTCATGTGTAAAAATAATCCATCCATCCATTATCTCCTGCTTTATCCTCTAGTAGGGTCACGGTGGGGTTCCCCATGCCCATCCAGGGGAGAACGTTTCGGGCGCTGGGCAGATAGACCCAGGACAGGGCGCCAATCTATCGCTGAGCACACACTCACTCACACAGACACACTCTATATGGGGCAATTTGGAGAATTCAATTGACTTCATCCATGTTTTTGGACTGTGGAAGGAAACCGGAGAACCTGAAGGAAACCCACACGGACACGGGGATTACATGGAAACTCCACCCAGATGGGGATTCGAACTGGGAATCCCTAGCGCTGAAAGGCGAACATGCTAACCGCTAAGCCACTGTGCCGCCGTGTTAAAATACTTTTTAAGTACAAGCACAAAACAAACCAGAAATGAATAAAAGTTACTTATGTGTATGAATGTGTTTTTAGGATCAAAAAGAGCTACTTTTGTCTGCATCAAATATTTACACACACACACACGCAAAGCCAAAAAGTTTTAAAATATCAAAAATAAATTGGAGAACTAAACATTTCAAAAACAGAAACGTGGTAAAATGTGCTCGGATCACAAACCAATGTATTATTGGAAAAACTAGCTAATAAACCTCAATATAAACCAAACCAAAAGGTGTTCAACAGGAATCTGAGGTAACATGTGAGGCAAATATGAACAATAAGAGGGAAGTGTCCCAGCCCCCCTACTTGTCAGTAATTCAAATTCTCTACATAAACACTTCCTTAAATGTATATTTAAGTAACATTGTAGCTGCATCCTAAAGCTTTGTCTGCAACTAAGATGGCATGTTTCCTTGGTAGAATAGTTTGTTTATTTTGGAGTTTAATGTCTGGAAAACATTAATATCTATTTCCTGACAGGAATTGTTACAGGCAATACAGTTAAAGGGGGAATTCAGTATCTACATTTTGCCTCTTGGCATTTCTTTGAAATGTGGGAGGTAAATTGGAGACTCCAGAGAAAACCAACACAGGCACGGGGAGAACTTTAAGACTACACACAGACCCTTTCCCCCCCAACCGGGTATTGAACAAACCAGCTTGGTAGGATGGTATACTCTTAAGACTCATCTATATTAAATTATACAACTAATCACTTAGACTGTCTAAAAAGTATGCTTAATAACTTTATGGAAACAGCCCCCCACCTTTTGCAAGTAATTAAATTGTTGGACATAATGTTAACACATATTGAAGTTCAAATTTTATTTATTAATATTTCTTTACACTTTTCTAAACCTAAACCGTGAGTAAACAAGACAGAGCCTCAGTGACAAGGAAAAACTTGCTGAAAATAGTGTTGTAACTCCAGAGGGCTTATTTTGGGGTGCACTCTTTTCTAAATACTGGGTAAGTGAAGGCAATTAGGAGTGAATATCTGGCATCCTGAAATCCTGATAAATGTTTGATCCTTGACTTTGGCACAGCCTTCCATGACATAACGAACACAAACAAAGTTCCTTCCCACAATTGCATCCAATACTTTGAAACCCAGACAGTATTTCTGGTTAGTACTCTGGTAATATTTAACAACTAAACAAACCTTAAAACCACTGTTTGGCCCTTACACAAGGCCCTTAACTTTTCTTGCTATATGCTGCATCACTCCACTGCTTCAGATGATTAGTTTGAATGTGCTATACTACAGGAAAAGTTGTTTAATTGTAGACTAGTGTGATTTTACCTAATGCAGAAGCTTTGTATTGACTCTCAAAGAAAATCTTTCTAATATTGTAAATCTGTTTTAGTGAACTCATGCCTGCTCAACATAAACCAGATGCGATGGGTAAAGATGAATGTGTGTCTGGTTCTGTGTGTCTGTTTATCTGTGTGTGTGTGTGTGTGTGTGTGTGTGTGTGTGTGTGTGTGTGTGTGTGTGTGCGCATGTTTCTTTCTCTCTCACTTTCTCTCTCTCTCTCTCTCTCTCTCTCTCTCTCTCTCTTTCTCTCTTTCTCTCTCGGTGAGTGTTTGTGTTTGTATGTTCTTTGAAGACAAATTACTTTAAACTTAACCTGATGAACTTGATAGCTGGTCATTAAATATTCCCTTTTATCTTCATATGGAGAACTAAATATTGCACTAGGTACTTCTTTATGTACTTTATCTACTGTAATAATTACTGTTGGTAGGAACACTGTAAGACATCAGCAGATTGCATCACTAAATTATTATAACCCGTCATAATAATAAAAATGATAATAATAATCCATCCATCCATTGTCCTCCGCTTTATCGGAGCGCTGGGCAGATACACCCGAGACAGAGTGCCAATCTATCACTGGGAATAATAATAATAATAATAATAATAATAATAATAATAATTATTATTATTATTATTGTTGTTATTATTATTAAGGGCGGCACGGTGGCTTAGTGGTTAGCACGTTCGCCTCTCAGCGCTAGGGATTCCCAGTTCGAATCCTAATCTGGGTGGAGTTTCCATGTTCTCCCCGTGTCTGCGTGGGTTTCCTCCAGGTTCTCCGGTTTCCTCCCACAGTCCAAAAACATGGATCAAGTCAATTGATTCTCAAAATTGCCCCATATAGAATGTGTCTGTGTAAGTGAGTGTGTGCCCAGTAATGGATTGACGCCCTGTCCTGGATCTATCTGCCCAGCGCCCGAGACGTTCTCCCATGGATGGGGATGGGGAACCCCACCGCGACCCTAATAGAGGATAAAGCGGGAGATAATGAATGAATGAATTATTAAGAATAATATTAATAATAATAGTAGTAGGGTGGCACGGTGGCTTAGTGGATAGCACATTCGCCTCTCAGCACTAGGGATTCCCGGTTCGAATCCCCATTTGGGTGGAGTTTCCATGTTCTCCCCGTGTCCGCGTGGGTTTCCTCCGGGTTCTCCGGTTTCCTTNCAATCCATCGCTGGGCACACACTCACTCACACATACACACTCTAAATTGGGCAATTTTGAGAATTCAATTAACTTGATCCATGTTTTTGGACTGTGGGAAGAAACCGGAGAACCCGGAGGAAACCCACGCAGACACGGGGAGAACATGGAAACTCCACCCAGATGGGGATTCGAACCGGGAATCCCTAGCGCTGAGAGGCGAATGTGCTAACCACTAAGCCACCGTGCCGCCTTATATTTATCATATAAAAAATAATTAATATTGTGGTTTAAACAAATTTATATAACATCAAATGATTTTTAGACTTTCACGTAATTGTGTACAGTTTTGGTTTGCTAAAACAAGTTAGTCAATAAGGATCAAGTTAAGGCTAATTCAACAAATTTACATATTTAACTTTACATATTTACACAAAATCTCCTTCCCTTAGATCCCTGAACAAAATAACTTTTTATGAATGTAGTTAATTTGCCATTTTCCAGAACATGTGAAAACAGTAGCTACGACAAGAACATGGAGTGATGTATCAGATTACCTGTAACATCTTTGCATATCAGTTCAACTTTTAATACACAACAGAAGGTGAACCATCATGCTTTTAATTTAAAATATTTTTTCCCTTATACTTAAATTCAGGTTCTGCCCGACCTGCATGGTAAAACAAGATTTTAAATATAGGAGTTGCTTTGCCCACAATTACCACCCACAACTTGTACTAGTCCTCAATGACAAGTTTAGCACCTGTGTCAACAGCATCTGTGCCTTCTGCTAATGAATGTCTTTAGTGCAGTTTGGTCTGTCAAGTCAAGTTCAGCATGGCTGTAATTACTCAGTGAGGTTTATCTGATGAAACAGTTTACTTCCATCTGTGTTTGTAAACACGTCTATGCCTTAGGCACACACAAATCTTGCTCATTCATTTAATGGTTTTTAAATTTCCTAAAAAGGATGATCAGGTCTGAGTCTTCGATGCGTGAAATGCTGTGGATCAGAGAGAAGCTACTTGTAATGCAAAAAAAGATTTTGTGTTGTGTCTATTAATCTAAATCTTTTCATTAGCTTTAAACATCTCAAGGGAAATGTAAAAATGGAGTAGCATAATCCTGAACGGATTTCCTTAGCATGGGGATTCATTTAGCACAAACTGTCCATCATATCATTTTGGGACTCACTAATCTTTCTGTGTCCTGTGGGATGTCCAGACTAGAATTCCAGATTTTCTTAAACAGTGCAATCACCAGCCCTTTTGCAGTTTGCTTTCATATTTTTCTTATATACTAATAGGTCTATTATACTTCTATACTAATATGTAAACATATATTATACCCATATATTATTTTTTAAAGTTATTTCTAAATTTCAAAAGGGAAGAGTTCCACACATTTTAAAACAGTGTTACAGGAGGTACTCTAACTGTACTGTACAATAACTACTTCTCAGTAAATATATTTCTAATGGGGCTGTTGTATATACCAGACAAAAGAAATCAAAACAAAGTAGTTCAAAAACTCATGATTACAAAAGAGGAATAACATGGTGGCAAGTATTACACATTAATTTAATACGTGGTCGAAAAGATTTTGTTGGTAATGACAGCCTCAAAATGCCATCTTTATGGAGAAACTAGTCAGATACATTGTTATGGTGTGCTTTTAGCCCATTTTCCCATATTAACTCTCCTTAAACCCTAAAAGTTCTAGGTGACTCTTATATTAACTCTGATCTTTAGTTCGTTCCATAATTTTTCAAATGGACTCAAGTCTGTAAATTTTCTTTCTTTGAAAGCAAATGGTTGTGTGATTGTGTGTCTTGCTGAAATGTTTACCTTTAATTTATAGAATTGTGGTAGATGGCAGCAGAAGCTTATCAGAAATATTTTAGTACATTTTTCAATTTGTACTTCAATTATATGAAGTCTGGCAGTACTATATGTTGAAATATCATCTCACCATCATACTTCACTGTTGGTATGGTGTTTTTTATAGGTGACATGATGTGATATATTCAAAGAGTTGATTTTGTCTTCTGATGAGACTACATTCTCTCTGTATTTCATTCTTCAAAACAACTTTACCTGCTTATTCCAATTATTTGTCTATGAGTAGTCCTTGGCTTCTAGACAAATCTTCTGATTATTCTCTAGAATCCTTGGTGTCATTTCTCTTTATTCTCTCTTTATTATACTCAGTGTGTGTTTTAGAATTTGGTGTTTCCATTTTCTGTGTCTAGAAACTTTCACACTTACATCCTTCCTAAATTAAACAGAGCACCTCTAGAAGGAAATAATGAAGTTTTAACTTCGAAAATACTGCCAGTGTTTGTCTATGAATATCACTTGCTGCTTACTAAGGTTGTTGAAATAATAATATTTTGTCCATAATTTTTTCTCTATGTACTACAACTGCAGTGCTTAAGGAAAACTTTTTAAATTTAACCTGTCTTGGACCAGTTTCCTTACTATCTTCCAGACTCAGAATGCATATACAAAAACTAAAATGCATATAACAGCATACAACAGTTTATTTTATTATTTGCCATGTATAAAGCACAGTTTCAAACTGAAGCCAGCTGAGAATAAGTTATCAATTATAACACAGATATAATTGTAGATAATAGAAAGAGAGTCATATCTCCAGTGCAATTTTCAGCCATCTAAAAACCAGGCATGTGAACAAAATTTTTTCCTTGTAGTTACTTATGTTGGACTAAACGGTTTATGTATTTTTTTTATTTTAATATATCTTGTCCTAATTGGGTCCACAGGGGAGCTCACTATATCTACCAAAATGTTTGGTAATATTTGGTAGATTATGCTGGTTTTGAATGGCACTAAAATAACACCCCATTCAATAGGCACCTGTGCTCAATTTATTTCTAAAACAGAAGTTCTGCTTAGACAACTATAGACTGAGTTTCTTGGGCTCTAAAATTTATAGCATTACTCTCAGTATCCCTTAACTCTAAATATAAATATGAACAGCTGAACCTGGATCACCTTTGCTTCTCAGAGTCAAAGTGACAAAAATGATTTATATTGATACAAGACTCTCAAATACATTAATTTGAATTACTGATAGCAAACAGAATGTTATATTACAAAGTGCAATTTTGGACATTTGAATAATACGAAGATAAAATGCATTTTCTTTTAAATAACTAAACATTAATTTATGTAGGCTGTAGGACAGATTTTTTTTTGTTTACGATATTATAATAACAAACTTATTAAATACTGCCCAGATCAAAATGTACAATGTACACATTACACCGATGAAAGCTGTGATGACATCCATTTACAGTTCTTCCAGCAGAGTTGCTTCTGTCTGTTTGCCTTTGTCTGAGAAATTTTGTGCATTCATGCAAAAAAAACATTAGTAAAGTCATACACTAACTACACAAGTTACACAAAAGAACTTTGCTTGCAATCTCCATTGTAATTCATTCTAAAGTTGTTAAAGTTGGTTGAGGTCAGTGATCTGTGTGGTTCAATCACGTTGCTTCACACTAAACTCCATCCAATCACACCTTTATTAACATTAATAGCTAGGTGTTTGATTTACTACACTTCTGGCAATATAACTAAATAAAAAAAGCTATTATTTTTTATATAATAGTACATAATTTTTTAGCAATTTTATTGTATTTTAAATATAAATCTTTTAATGCATAAAACAATTATTTTATTAGTTTTCTTAATACCTTATAGACACATTACACAGGTATAAATGCAAAAAGATTTAGGTAAAGTTAGTTGAGTGAAAAAATCTTGTTTAAATATCAAAGTTTTCACATAATAAAACTAAAATAAAAAATATGCACATGCCATAAGTAACAAAATATTAGCTAATTTGGTTCCTAAGGTTTATTTTTCAAAGTGATGGTGATGAAAAGAATTTTAAACTGTTCTGATTTAATCCACTTACAAAAACAGTTGTAACATGTAATGACACCAAAAGCTTTTAGTCTACAGCAGTGGTCCTATTCTGTTTTCATGTTATTACTAAGTAGATTTACAACGGACATTTCACTGATCCCTACCAGGCTAATTTGTTTCTTAAGACATTTGATTAGACCTCCAAATCCTGCAATTACAACACAAGCACTCATGTTTTCTCAGCTGACTTTTCAGTGGAATCTAGCTGCAGGCCAACTATTAGCTATTCTCTCCTCTTTAATAGCTTAAACATTTCCCTCTATCCTCAAAATACAATGTACAGAAACTGCTTTCCAGTCAAAGGTCATGTCTTCTTTAAATTTACATTTTTTCACATCATACAGTTTATGTATTGCTTTAAATATCAAACCTTTTTAAAACATATTTAACATTTTTACTAACACTGTTCTTTAAACAGTTAAATTCTTGTTTTTGTCACTTTGGATGTGTAATAGTGGAAAAGAAGAAAACATTTAGCTTTGTGCATGAGTGCACGAGTCTGTGAAAGCATTTCTCCTACCATCCCAGCCCCCACCAACAAGAACAAAGACTTAAAATTAGCCATGGTTTCAAGGCAAGTGAAGAACCTGGAACAAATGTCCCTTTGGTCTTTTGTACTGCTTAAGGGAGATAAAAGTGTCCATGACAGTTGTTTATTTTTATAGCACTAAAAATCACTTTATTTATTTATTTATTTTTTTTATCAAAGACAAGGTTGTTCTTTGCTTTGGTTTGCACCCAATTTATTTCAGCACATGTTCTTCATTTGAGGCTGTATCTAGTGTCTGCAGAGTGTCACATTTGCAAATGCTACTTTTTAGTTACTAAACAGTATCTTCTTTCACAGTGTAAACATTTTTAAGAAAGGCTGAAAAAGTGTCTAAGAAGTTGAAACAGCAAAAAAGAATAAGACTGTAAGAAAACTAGCTGAATGAATTACATCATTTTAAAAATATCATTCATCATGAGTAAAATAATCTAGCAGATACAAGAAAAACAAAGGAGAGTTGGAAAATCCATTAGGGAATATTCATGTCTTTCACCCTGTGCTACTGAGTCTTGCTTACCAAATGAAACTCTTTAAACTGTGTGCTTTTTGATGCAAAAAAATATTTTTTTTTTTTTTTTAACACATTAAAGTACATTTTAAAAAGAAGTGACTAATCAGAAATCATATAGTAAAGCCCTGTTAAATCTGTAAGAAATTATTTTTTTGATATTTGCTTTAGATTACTCACTGGCGTGCATCATATTAGTCACAGCAGTTTCATTGAAATGAAGACTTCACGAAAGGGTTTTATATTTAACAAATCATTTGTTTAAGGTAACATTTTGTTCATAAACTCCTCTTACACTAACCATAAATGTTAAAGTTTTCTAACTTAATGGTCTGTGGATTGAAGTGCACACCCTAACATCTACCTCACAAAGCCTGAGAATGGTTTTGGCTGCAAAATTAAAGACATCAAATCTTAAACAGACCAGGTATTTGTTAGAAGTCTTTTCACTGGCAAAGTAGAAAGTCCTTGCTAAAAAGTAATTATTCATCTTCATAAATTTTTTTAAGCTACATTTAAGATTTATATTTTAAATTGTACCTTACAATAATGACATGTCTAGTCACCATAAGGTTCTTTTACATTTGACCATTTTTTAAAAAAATCTAAAATTTCATCATCATTCAGTTTATTCTTCATTTTTTTTTCAAAGATAACGCCTCAATACAATACTTGTATTACTATTCATATACTATATGTTGTCTACCCAGTTTTACATTTGAGTTCACTGTTCATTGGTGTTCATACACATTATATCTTGAATAGAACTGTCTGCAAGTATTGTTTATTAATCATTTAAACACATGTTTAAAAATATCAATTTATTTAACATGGCACCTTTTTTCTTAATAGATCTATCTTCTATACAATGTCATCAAGTCTCAGGAACACAAACTTCATGGCAGCTGTGTTATCATTCAGCTGAGCACTCTCCATTATTCTGATTCTCACTAACATTGAAGCATGTAAGCAGGTTATACAATCTCATTCATATACTTAGCTAAATAACAGAGAGCATTATCTATTTTACAGATGGTCTGGGTGGCATAGAAAAAGAGACAGGATGCTTAGATAGGGTACAGAAATCTTACAAAGCTTAGGAGTGAATGACTTAAAGCAGAGTCAATTCTGTCATGGATGATGGAATTTTATGTCTGAAATACCGGAAACATCCCATTCTCTCTTCTCCCCCTCTCTACACCTGTTGTGTCTGCCTCCTCTCTACCTCAATCAAGCACACATGTTTAAAAAATACAGACACACATGCAGACACAAGTGCATGCACATATCTGAACTGTCGATTAAAATTTGAATATTCTTTTTTTAAAATAAGTAATTGTCACAAAACAACTTTAATGAAACCACCACACAAATAAGGGTAGGGTGAATAAAAATATATTTTAAAACTGCTATCATAATAATACAATATAAAAAGATTTCTAAATTCTAAATTTAATGAATTGATACTTTTAGAATTACTTTTTGCTTTTGTAGTATGGCTTGATAACTCACTAAAGCTGAATAATACCAATTATAAGAAATTTCACTGCTGATGGTAAGTTATTATTATATGACACAAAGAGTTGGCCACAATACTTACATCTAAATGCCCACTAGGTACTAGGGCCCTTCGGGTAAAAATTTCCCCACAATGTTAAAATCTATCCCCACCAGGTTTTTTTAATTGATATATTTTTATAAATCTGCAGGTTTTGAAAGTATATGTAAAACTTTTTTCACAATTAAAAAATATAATGACCCTAATTTGATTTCATGGTGGCTTAGTGGTTAGCACGTTTGCCTCTTAGCGCTAGGGATTCCTGGTTGAATCCCAATCTGGATGGAGTTTTCATGTTCTCCCCGTGTCTGTGTGGGTTTCCTCCGGGTTCTCCGGTTTCCTCCCACAGTCCAAAAACATGGATAAAGTCAATTGAATTCTCCAAATTGCCACATATAGAGTGTTTGTGTGTGAGTGAGTGTGTGCCCAGCAATAGATTGGCGCCCTGTCCTGGGTATGTCTGCCCAGTGCTCAAGACGTTCTCCATTGGATGGGCATGGGCAACCCCCCCGCGATCCTAGGATAAAGCGGAAGATAATGGATGGATGGATAGATTTACTATTTTCTATGGAATAATTATGTAAAAAAAAAATAAATAAATAAAAAAAAAAGATCATTGTGTAATGTTTTTTTTTTTCATTGGTCAGTCTATTACACATTTTATAATAGCATGTTATAGACAAAAAAAAGTGTTTATTTTATTTACATTTTAATACCCATAGTTTAATTGCTTTTGCATAAAAATCAATATTGATATTTATAAGAATGCTATATATTTGATTAAAGAAACTCAGAATGGAGAGACCCAATTGATAAAACACTGCATAAAAGCCTAGCCAAATAAAAAGCAGGATTAACAAGATTACAAACAGGCCAAAATTCATGCTGAAGCAGCTCTTTAGCTCATCCAGAGCACTTAAAACAAACCTCACCAAATGACCTCACCAGCCATCAGCTTGAAGGTCTTAAAACTCTGTGGTATACCTAACTTTTAATTTGGTAAGGACAGAAATATCCTCACATCCTTATTAATGACATGTGGCATTGCTATATGATAAGCAAACTCTTTCTCATCATTGACCAACTTGTGGTTCCATATTCCCAGTACTGATTATTACAGATGTTGGATCAGGGTCAGCTGAGAAAATGACTTTCATTACAGAACAAATTTAAATATGTGGCCTAAAGTATGGCTTGAATACATTGTTTTTTATTTGCTTTATTTTAAAAGATATGCTAAAACACACGGTGGCTTAGTGGTTAGCATGTTCGCCTCTCAGCGCTAGGGATTCCTGGTTCGAATCCCCATCTGGGTGGAGTTTCCATGTTCTCCCCGTGTATGCCCCGTGTTCCCCCCGAGACGTTCTCCCCTGGATGGGCATGGGGAACCCCCCACCTCCCGCGACCCTAGTAGAGAATAAAGCGGCAGATAATGAATGAATGAATGAATGCTAAAACAATCATATACCATATATGCAATAAATGCATGTAAATGCATGTTTGCCAAAATGCAAAAGCAACATGAAAAAATAAACAACACGCCATTACTGTTTGCAGTTAATTGCAATTAATTACTAGTGTAAGTAGCTATATGGTACTACTAATTACAGTATATACACTTGATGAATTATCATCTGCAAGCGTAACCACCTTAATAAAACCTTTATATAGTTTTTGCTTGTCTGGAACAGGTGTGTATTAATGCACTTGTTATTGCTCATCAGTCTGGGTGTCAACCTTTGCAGCTTGCAGCTTTTGGGTCTAGTCTTGGAAGTATGCTAAAGTCAAATCTGAAACTAATTATTCAATGTTGAAATGCTGTAATAAAACCATCCAACAAATGCGCACAAACCTCAGTGAACTTAAGTAATGTAAAAGTGTGGGCCAAAATTCTTCCTAAATGACAGGAGTGGCTAATAATCACACAGAAAATAGTTATTGCAGTTAAAAGTGGCTCTACAAGCTGTTAATTCCTGGGGTACTTTATTGTATTTATTTACATTTATATTTACATTCAGTTAGCAGATATTTTTTATCCAAAGCTTAGACTTACAAATGAGAACAACACAATTCAGTAGTTAAGGAGTTATTACTTTATTTACTTAGTTTTTTCACATAATTGAAATTGAATATTGTGTAATTCTTTAATCATAAATTATATACACAAACATAATCAACATATATAAAGTTATATATACATTGGATCATAATGAACTCATGAATAAATTCTTTACCACTGCATAGTTTAGAATGTGGTGAAAAGTGGTTTGACCAGAGTATAATTAATAAAATCTGGTTTACATGTCATATAAACCAACCTCAGGAGACAAAAGTAAAATATTCTTACTGAGACAGTGATGTACTAAAGCAAGAACAACAGCTGTAAAAATAGACAATGGATGTCAGTGGACAAAAAACAGAGCTATATAAAATAAAGCATGACCATGGAGGATCCAAATAAGAAACAAGCACCATGATCATGTCTTAACAGTTTTTGTGTTGAGTGATTGAGTTTTGTGTTGAGTTTTTCTTCATTACAGACCCACCATCTGTTATTTTCATTTCCCAAAGGGTACCTGTTTTCAATTTGTCCATCACAACACTAATTAAAGACAGCAAGTATTAAGACAGTAAAATCAAGAGAGAGACAGGGATAATCCCTCACAGCTTTCATTATAGAGTATTTTTTCTTTTATCTTTGTTAAGTCGCATGATTCAGAGGCCAATAACACAGCTGGAAAATAGTTCAGGTGTTTACCAAACTAGGTAATTTGTCTATTAAAACTCAGTGCAACAAGCATATGTGGTACTAATAATTTAATTTTGGAAAAAATTACATTATTTTTTATAAAGGAAAATGAGCTCATCATGTTACTCCTTTTTTAATTCAGAACTGTAGTCTTAAACAGATATAATAATGAAGTTATCGAAATTGTAGGGTGGGCATAGCTAAAGTTATAGTAGCTTACATTATATGAAATGTTAGCTAAAAGGTCACAACATCTCATTTAAACACTGTGTACTTACAATTTTACATGATATTGAAGAATGATTTAATAAGTTACACACTGGCTTCCACGACAGGGTCATAATTAATTATGTTAGTGTGAGTGTGAGAGTTAGTGTGAGAGTTAGTGTGAGTGTGAGTGTGAAAGTGAGAGTGAGAGTGAGAGTGAGTGTGAGTGTGAGAGAGAGGGAGATCTGCAGCTAAAAATGTTGCTCTAAATGTACTTTAGTTATACAATCCTATTGTGTCACAATTATATTCATTAAACACTTTCAACATAAACCTTACCTTTTAAATAATCTTAGAAATTGGAATATACGCTTAAGTATTAATGGAGGAAATATTTTAGAAGTCCACACTATAGATATGTATTCTGCAGTAATGGTGTATATATCTTCTGTTACTTTATCTGTTATATCTTAAAATTTAATGTAGCAAATAACTACAGACACATGGTATCTACTAAAGGTCAAGGGAATAAATGCCTCACCACCATTTCTATTTATTCGTGAGCCTTACTGCCCCTACAGGCCCATGTGGTAGTACAGATATTTTAGCTTTATGTGATTTTTAAGGTTGAGCTGAAAGTGTTGTTTTACAAAATGTCCATGGCTAATTCAGTCTTTTGGCTTAAGACAAGTGCAAAAACCTCATAGAGGGCTGTAATTTTTGCGAACGCCAGCCTTCATTCACTATTAATGGTCTTGAAAAGCTACTAAGCTCAATGTATAATTACAGAGTAGTTAACCTTAGATCATGTCCAGATGTCTTGAAGAAATAATTGTCAGTTTCCTCTCTAGATGCAGATGATATGTACATTTGCATTTATTCAAACTCTATTAAATAAACTTTGTTTTCCCTTAAAAAGTAGTTTATAATTGAGCAAATAGCAAGAGAGAGCCATTACACAACACTCAGATGAAGTACATTAAAATAGGTTTGTAATTATTAATATGTTAACATAACATAAAGTTGCTAATTGATAGTAAACCTAATACATTATAGAGCACTTAAAGGTAATAGTATTATGTTATAAAAATGAATGAAGAAATACAGGACTGCATGGGAAACTGAGTTTTAATGATCAAGTACTATTACACATATTTCTCCTTGATGGTCCCATGTATGAAATCAATAGAGAAATTTAGGATGCAGCGCACCATTTGGGTAAACACACCTCGATAGTATTTTTAAGTAACAGATTGTGAAAAGTTAGGATACATTCAATCTAAAATTGCAATAAAAAAAACTGTAATTTGTTCACTTACACATTTATTTAAAAACTGGCTGTTGTTTGTGTGCAATTGTTAGGATATGGCTTCCTTTTTGCGCAATGTAACAGTTTTGAAAATATATTTCTCGATTCAGTGGCAGGCTATAGGTAACAATGATTTTAAAATGTACTCCTAAGCCTATGTATGATAGCATTATGGTTTAACCACCTGAGAGCTTGATGACCATGTACATTCTGCAGTAGTTTCCTTAGTAGAAGTAGTTTCCTTTTCCGCAGTAGTAGAGATTATGAACTGTAGACCTTAACTCTTTTTTGTATAATGTTGTTTTCTTTAGCCTTGTCCCAACTTTTCCGATTGTGTTGTTCTAGTTTTTTTTATTTTATTTATTTATTTATTATTTTATTTAATTCATATAATTAATTCCATTGATGAAAACACTTAACATTTTTCTTTGTACATGTGTCTCCTTTGAGGTTAAAATTGTTATTTTTTTTTATTATAATGTTTTAACTTTTCTAGCAATTTTAGGGATTTGTAAAATTCATGACTGTAATTTACACATAGTCATAAAATCCTTTATTTTTATATATCCTTTGTTTAGTTTTTTTTTTGTTTGTTTTTTTGTTTTTTTGTTTTTTTGTGGCAAGTTAAGCAGAAATCTAATTTCCCTATATTTAATTGACTTTATTTTATTTTCAACCACATGATTAAAAGCACTTGTAAAACCAAATGTTCTCCTCATTTTCAGATTATAATCCTGTGAAGAAATTCTGTGAGTAATATATTACATAGCAGTCTTCTAGTAAACAATAACCACCTGCTTGGTTCTGTACTTATTCTCCATTTTATCAGTTCCACTTATATAAAAACACCGTGTATAATTACAGCCTATAGTCTGTTTTTCTACATAAACTACAGTAAACACAAGTCTTGCACACAAGACTTGAAACTCAACACTCAATCAATGAATTCAGGTATTGAATGAATTGATGAATTGATTTAGTTGTGTTGAAACAGGTGTTTAAATTAAAGCATCCGTAAAACTGTGTGGAAACATTTAAGAAAGGCCATTTTTTTTTGTACTGCTCGTCTGTGCCTCAATACGCAGAGTCATTCATAAAAGTATGGCTAAGAGGGTTTGGTGTGGAAGAACTTGTCTGTTCACCGCAGTGCCTGGAAATAAAACTCATCAAATAGCTTTGTATGGATTACAAAGATTGAAGCAAGGCACTCTCATTTCACTCCTCTAGGTGTAATGTGTATTGCTCCTTTACGTTGTTCCTTAATAATCAGAATCTCCAACATAACCCTCATAAAGTTGATATTATTTTTGTGGTGAATGCTATCATTGCAGTGACACTGATATGGTGGTAGTGTGTTATTGTTGAGCTGAAACAAGTGCAACAGATACAAAACAAAGAATAGTCCACCAGTCAAAATTGTTGCCTGTAGGCTTTGTTCTGTGAACACCAATAAAGGATTGAAGCATGCCTTTAACAGTTAAACTGACTCTGACTCTGTCTATGACTTCAAATATACAAGACAGAGCAATAAGGTAGATGTGTATTTCAGTTGGGTGAAAGTACTTTATTAAATTTTTGAATAATCAACCTGTCATGAGACTGTGGTTTAAATGACATTTGTGAGCAGCCCTCCATGTCTCATTTTTAAAAACAGGTCCTTTTTCTGGGTTTGATGTATATGACCACAACATCTGCAAAATTTGTTATAATGCATGCTCAGGCTAAAATGTGCTTGCCCCTGGGTCCCTATGTCATATAATTTTATCTTTTTAATGGTATGTGCTCAAAAGGATTATGTTAACAGTAGACTGCATTATAACACTTAATATGTCACTGATCTCTGATCAGTGTACTTTAGTTGTTTAACTTAGCATTTTAAAAGTTAAGAAAATTTTGTTTTTAAACAAATATGTGTGACCTTCAACAAGCTCATTAAAGTACCCTTAAAAAATTAAAAATCTATTTATCAATATACAATGTAAATACAAATTTGCATAAATTACAATTGTTATATTACGGTTCAGAAAACAGTTTGCAATTGTCAGATTGCTTGCATTGGTTTACAGAATTAATTGCAATTTTAACTGACAATTTTACTGACTAAATACTCAGTTCATATCCAACATTACATTTTACTGAAATTAATTTTCATCTAGTCAGTTATTCATTCATTTGGGGTCTTATCCAGCTAGGATAGGACAGCTGGAACCTGGTATAAGTCTCCATGGGAGAAAGGCTGGAAAGCACCCTTGACATGTTACTATTAGATAACATGGCAGACACACATACTTTACTATATCCACATAAAAAATATGTGGAAATAAATAGAAGTGTTCTATTTATTCATACTGATTTAGAATTTAATAAACTTTTATGTTTAATGTTTTAGCAAAATATGTTTTTTTTCAAACATTTATCAAAACAAAAGGTTAAATGTGAGATAAAAAATATTTGGATAATACTATTTGGATAGTACTAAAAAATAAAAACATTGATGGTACAAACAGGCTACCGTCTGTGATATTGTTAAGGCATAAGACCAGGGCACCTTAAAGATCAATTGCTGCTAATCAAAACACAAATTAACTTAATTTGAAATATTTGACAAAATACTAAATGTATGTGTTCAGTCAGACAGGTGGGCCTCTTTGTGGGCCTTGGGCAGCTTCACCCTTTCCTTAATTTGAGTTCAGTCAGACTTATTGGAAAATGGCTAAGGGTTCAAATTCTGATTCCAGCCATTTGTCACTGTTGGGTCATCAAAAAAGGCCTTTAACCCTTTCTGTCTTATGGATACAGTTTCAGGGCTGGCCAATGCTTTGACCTTAACCTTCTAATATTTTGGACATGAAAAGGAAATACCTGTATGTGTGTGTAACATAAATTCAACATTCTTGTGAGGTTAGTGAGGTTAGATATTTGACACAAAATGGGTTGAATGGCTTTGAGGGTTTCCGATCATTTCAAAGGTGTGAAATGGGGTTAGTTTCAGGGATCCATAAATACATATCAAATTCCTCTACAACATTCTAGGGTTGTGCTGTATGAGCCATTTTAATATCTAGATATTTTTATTTTGATAAAAGTTGTCAGTATTTATCTTCCATTAAAAATATATTTGTAAAATGTATATTTTACCTGCATACACATTTGTTTGCTAAGCTGTTTATTTTTATCAGGGCTGCAGGGGATGCTGATACCTATTCCAAAATTTAAAGTGCAAACTAATTACTACTAAGCTACCACAACCTACTAACATTTTAGACTGTGAGAGGAAACTAAAGCACATATAGGAAATCCATGCAAGCACAGAAAAAAAGTTACCATATATATTTATAGAGAAAGAACTTGTCTGTCTTGACAGGAAATCAAACCAAGGACCTTTTTACTGCACTACAGCATGCCTCCTCTATCTTATTTCTTTGGACATTAATTATTGCTTATTAATGAAATGAACAGAAACAACATTTTAACATTTTTACTAATTGAGAATGATGTATCTTAGCTAACTGAAGCCCTCACTTAAGTTCAAATAAACAGTAATGTTCGTTGTGAGCAGCATATAAACAGATTACCAGAACATGTCTTTACTTGACTAAGAGTTGTTATATTTCAACAATTGTGAACTACAGTGATTAATTTACTTCTCTTGTTTTAGCTTTGGCAATCTTTGCATCTATTTGCAGAGTTAACTGCACAGCTCATTTCATACACTGTATGCATTTTTACTGCATATGTTCAATAGTCAATTCTGCTTGTCCACATTTAATTAATAATCTCATCTCACATGTTGCTAAAACCTCAAATAAGATACAATAAATGTCACATATTCCCATGGCACACACTTTTTATTAATGCTATTTTTCTGCAAAAAGGCATTGTCATGTACCACTTTGACTTAGCTTTTTCTTAAGCATGTCTAAAAAATTATATATAAATAGGTATAAAATTATAATATTTTATCAATAATATGCTGTGGTCAGGGCTACCTAGAGCATGCCAGTAGACACCAGTACTGTATGTTCTTCAACTTGCATGCTACAGAAAAGTACCCACAAATGTAACTATATCCATCTGAATAAATCCTTCAAAGACCACAAACCAAATTCACATATTTTATGTCATTGTATTATTTTTTCTATTCCTCCACTATAACAGCACAGACATCCGAAACTGGTCTCAGACCAGTTCTCTCTCCAGTAGACTCTAGTAATGACTAGTTGTATTGTCCTCTTAGAATCTCCAAATTAAGATTTTTGATGTGATGTGAATAATCATTTTGGAGAACGTGTTTCCACTTTTCCAGAGTCTAGAGGTCATTTGCTTTACACCACTCCTGCTGACTTTCACAATTAGGCATGCTGGTATGCAGCTGCTTGCCTGCAGAAACCAAATGTTACTATTAATGAACAGTTCTGTTTCTAATGTCGCTGTCAAAAGCAATTTGGAACAGTGGTTGCAGTGCATTGAGGGCAGCTCTGTCAGGGAGGTAGATTTAACTTGTGAAAGGTAACCTTAAGAGGTGAATGCTTTTTTCAGTCTTCACATGTTGAAAGTGCAGCTTTATATGTGGGTTAGGTAATTAGCATAAAGGGAAAAAAATCTGATGAAATAAGCATCATGTGTAAAGTATTTCATAAATGTATTAATTGTAAAGAGCAGAAAACATAGTGTTTGTGATTCGTGTTTAATGAGTTTTAAGAGCAATTGCACGAACAGGGAATATTGAAATTGAAAAGTGTCCTTGTGCGCTTTAATTTCAACGTTTGCGGCGGAAAGATGAAAGGCCATCTAATACATGTGGGCTCTGAGCAACTAAATATAACCTTCAGAACAGTTTGTGAAGGCTTCCGTTCCGACCAGAGTTGTTGGCTCCTGATCCACAGTGCTGATCGCGAAGGGAGGAGCTTCATGAACAGGAGAAGCGCTCCGCACTGGAGCTACTGAGGAAAGCGGAGTGCAGAGGATAGCGCCGCCGAAGCAGAGCGGAGAGGAGGCTCCAGTTTCAGTGCAAAGATAGAGAGAGAGAGAGAGAGAGAGAGAGAGAGAGAGGCCACAACACCGCTCAGAGGGCATTCAGACTTTTCACATGGCACCACTAGTTACTACAACGCGACGCTAGGGCATTTTAATCCACCTGCGCAACACCAAAAGAAACATGCGTCTGTTTACACGTAACTCGTTTAAATTCACTTTTTAATTTGATTTCCCTTTTTTATTCCGAAATCCTAACGAGGTGACGATCATTACTCTTGGACTAAACTTGAACACGAAGAACGCGCTTGGTTTGATGAGTACAATATAAATACAGGTGGTGAAGATATTCGAAGGCTGTCCACACGCCTCTGAAATGGAAGGAAGAACGGGAGATAAAGCCAAACTGTGCGCCAGTGTCAGGACTTTGCGGGAGCATCAGTGTAAGCTCGGCGGCAGGCAGAGGAGGACAGAGGTGTGCGGCGTGGCGGCGGGCGGCGTTGCGCTCTGCTTCATCACGCTGGCAGCGTGCGCGCTGGTTTACGTGCGCACATCGGACCTCCAGAGCAGGGTTCTCAGTTTGGAAAAACACAGTGAACCCCACGAGTCATTGTGGAACGTTCTCGAGCAGGTGGAACCGTTGCTTCTAAGACGCCTGGATCAGATGTTGGAGGAGGTGAGCACGACTAAAGATGCTATTGAAAAGTAATAATAAGGCATAAGTGGCGGGGCATTATCTACTGTTTTCTATTTTAGTTTCTAGTGCTATGTGACACAATGCACAATGTTATTTGGAGAAGTTAAATGAACAATGTGTATTAGAAAAAATACACTGCTGCTTTCCAATACACTTATAATAAAAATCGATCTGTTATTTGTTGATGGAGGTTTTGTCCAAGTTTGAAAGGTTTTGCTCTAAAGTTTCCACTGCAGGGGTAAATAAATTAACTAAAATAATTATATAAATACTTTGCAAACACTTTGAATAGAAGGCGCTACATTATTAGATGTTAAGCAGACTTAATAAACTAATGCATCAGGCTATTGCAGCTTGCAAAAGCAGGGAATTAAGAAATAACTCTATTTGGTTATTGTGTAACGTGAACATCTTGACCATCTGGTTATGTTTCATCGATGACTTAGTAAGCATTAAGACAGAGTTAGAAGGGTTATACAGTATATAAGGATTGCAACTCTGCATTTTGCCCAGTGATATAAAGACGTTAAACCTGAACAAAATTTGTATTTTTTTAAACTGATAGCTAGTTAAATACCACAGTGTATAATGTCATAGTTCTAACCAGCTTCTTAGATACATGTGCAAATTGTTTTAAAAATACTTTGTGTAATTTTATTGTGACTAATAACGTGAGTAATACGCAAATAATTATTAGAAATTACTTGTTTGGTATAGAGTTATCAACAAATGTTATGAATTTTCTCAGCAATCTGAATATAAAACTCTGTATAATAATTGAAGGCAGCTCCTAGTTATTGAATTGCAGTGTTTGATTTAGTGTCTTTGCAGCAGGTGTATAAAAATGCACCTAGCCATGCATCTTGGACCATTGACCTAGTGCACAAAACAAAACAAAAGAAAAAGTATAGTTGAATGAGTTTGGTGAGGAAGAACAAGTCTGCACAGATCCACGACCTTAACCCCCATTAAGTACTTTTGGGAGAACCTTAAACTGCGATTGCGAACCAGGCCTGCTTGCCGAGCATCAGTGCCTGACCTCACAATTCCTTTAAGGTTTTTTTTTGTAGATAAAACTTCTAATAGAAATACTTCAATACATCAAATGACCCCAGGGGGGGTAAATGTTAAATTGAATGTCAGAAAACCTGTAAATTTACTGTGTATGTGTCCAGATAATTTTAAATTCCAGAGAAGCAAAGCTCCTTTCTGTGTAAAGTTTAGATGTTATTGCTGTGTTTGTGTATGTTCCCACTGAGAGTTCCTGTTTCCTTTCACACTGCAAAGACATGTTTATCTGGTCATACAGAATTGCCCCTAAACGTGAATGTGTTTCTCTGTGTGTATAGCTTGTGATGGACAAGTGACCTGTCCAGGTTGTGTCTCTGCCCTTTGCCACTATTTTTGTAATGGGCTTTAGCACTACAACCCTCCTCACACCAAAATCAAAGGACTATAGTGGAATTTTTTTCAACTTTACATTTTGAAGAATTATATATTTTGAGTTCATATTTCTAGATAATGGTATGTTTGGTTGGTATTGTATAAACTGTTCAAAATGTTTCCTAATTTGTAATAAAAAAGGTCAAAGTACTGAATATTGAAATGGAATAGGTAAGATATAAAGTTTTTTACAGCAATGCTTTCCTCACATAGGCAACTAATGGTCTCTCACTTGCACTGTGTAAAATATAGGTTTTGTGTGTTGATATATTCTTAGAAAGCCGGAATCTTGCATTTAGATCTTTAGTTCATAATGCAGATATTGTGGCTTTGCAGGGGGGTCAGGGTAGTCAGCCCCCATAAAACAAAGCAGGGGAGCTAGTGCGGCAGCCAACCTTAGGCTTGTTGGAAGCCTGAAGTGAGGTGTTACTCCCTCAGGCCTGTGCCAGAGCTGTAAAACATGTAGAAATAATTTATAGTGGCTAGTAGGTGACTGATGATTTTAAACTTGCAATACTTATCCAGCATGGTTGCTGTCACTGTAGATTATTATGTTTCTTGTCAACTAAAAGTTCTTTAATAACTTCTGCATGTGCATATGAGAGAGGATATTTGCTTTAAAACACTTACATTCAACCTAAAATTTTATCAAGACTTTAGTGTTTATTACCGCTGTGCAGTAATGAAACACTGCATATATGAAAGACAGCTGCACTGTGGATGTTTAGAAGGATGTGAGTTTTGAATCCTTGTTTTGCCAAGAGATCACTGATAAGTGTGTAAGAGCCTTAGCCTCTTCAGACAACGTTTAAGTTACTTTGGAAATATAAACACTAGGGAAAAAATCTTACACATTTTCCTTTGCATTGATTCTTTAAGCCATTGATTAAGTGATATTTAGCAGGTTTATAGTAACTTCCATTCACCTTTAGCTTAACACCACCACTACTCAGGCTAAATTAAAAAAACGGTTCGGATTTTAATGGCTATAAGTGAACTACCAAGTGTTTAAAAGCTTTTCACCAGTGTAACTATATAAGTTAATGTAAAAGAAAATGCATGAATAAAATAACACTAGTGTGCGATAGTAGCTGCTACATCAATAAATATTTATTATATAATAAATATTTATACATAAAAAATATTTAAAATCGAGGTGAAAAAATAAACACAACGCAGTAAAACATCAATACAATACAATACAGATCTCAACAGACACTCTTCCTAAAGCGAACATCATTTTTACATCATCATCATCAGTTTACCCCGGGCACTTTCCTCCATTTTCCAATAAACCGCATTTGTGTTAGAAATGAGCTGTGATATTAGAAAACTCTTTGAAAGTATCATTTATTTTTGAATGACTAAACTGCTAGAAAGGCAAGTATACATAATTAGGGAAAATGGTTTGGAACAGAGAGCCTATAAAACCACAGGATACTTTTCAAGCCATTTTGTGTTTTCTGAAAAATGCTTTTTTGTGCAGCACAGCATTTCCAGTACACTGTCAAGATTTCTCTGTTTGTACTCCAGATATTAATCTTCATTAGCTCTTTTTTATTTTACAAGATATAATCACTCTAGTCAACAGCAGTGTTGTGGAAAAATACGATTTTGGAAGTTGGTCTGTGGGCTAAAGACTTTCGCAGCTGGAAAAGGGGCTTGCCAATATCAACCAAATAAATCCCTGGAATGATTTGTGGTTAACATAAACTAAATTATAGCTTGGTATAACTTTGACAGTGACCTAGCACAAGTATTTTGATATTGAATCTAAGAACATGACTCTTATGTAACATTTTACAGGCAGGATATGTGTACAGTCATGGCCAAAACATTTGAGAATGATACATATAATAATTTTTACAAAGTCTACTGCTTCAGTTTTTATAATGGCAATTTGCATATACTCCAGAATGTTATAAAGAGTTATCAGCTTAACAGCAATTAATTGCAAAGTCAATATTTGCCTAGAAAATGAACTTTATCCCCTAAAACACATTTCAACTTCATTGCAGCCCTGCCTTAAAAGGACCAGCTAACATCGTTTCAGTGATTGCTCCATTAACACTGGTGTGGGTGTTGATGAGGACAGGGCTGGAGATCAGTCTGTCATGATTAAGTAAGAATGACACCACTGGACACTTTAAAAGGAGGCTGGTGCTTGTGCTGTCATCATTGCACTGCACAAAAATGGCCTAACAGGGAAGAGTATCGCACCACCTGTCTTGTCTCATGCCAACTGTAAAGCATCCTGAAACCATTCATGTGTGGGGTTGCTTCTCAGCCAAGGGAATCGGCTCTCTCACAGTCTTGCCTAAAAACACAGCAATGAATAAAGAATGATACCAGAATGTCCTCCGAGAGCAACTCTCCCAACCATCCAAGAGCAGTTTGATGATCAACAATGCCTTTCCAGCATGATGGAGCACCTTGCCATAAAGCAAAGGTGATAACTACATGGCTCAGGGAACAAAACATAGAGATTTTGGCTCCATGGCCTGGAAACTCCCCAGATCTTAATCCCATTGAGAACTTGTGGTCAATCATCAAGAGATGGGCGGACAAACAAAAACCTACACATTCTGACAAAATGCAAGCATTGATTGTGCAAGAATGGACTGCTATCAGTCAGCATTTGGTCCAGAAGGGTCACCACTGCAAATATTGATTTGCTGCATTAACTCATTCTAACTGTCAATAAAAGCTTTTGTTACTCATAATATGATTGCAATTATATTTCTGTATGTGATAAAAAACATCTGACAAACACACATAAAAACCAGAGGGCAGCAGAACATGTGAAAATATAATATTTGTGTCATTCTCAAAACTTTTGGCCATCCTGACTGTACAGTGCAGGATGTAACAGAAAGGTTTGTTCATGTTTAGTGAGCTGGGATACTTTAGCTTCACTTTTATGTGTTGCTGTGCACTAGTTTTGCAATGGTGGTTAGTATTTGACTCATTCTTGCATCTCCTGTATATGTCATATTACAAATAAGTCATATGGCATTAGGTTTGATACATACATTTTGTAAACAAAATTCTAAAATCACTAAATTGGCTATTCTCAGCCTTTCTAAACACAGTTTTATTTATTGAATAATTCATTTTATCGTTTGTGGTTTATTTCACCCACATAATATTGTCAAAAACAAATTCAAGTCATTTAATGTTTAAATACTTTTGTGTTAACACATTAATGATATTAACGAGACATTCTTTTTTGTTCTTTTGCAGAAATTAGCGTCTCGTTTACCAAAGAACCGTGAGATTCGGGATGTCTCACATGCCTGTCTTTGTCCACCAGGTAGGCTTCATATCAATGCATGATGGCTGCAAAATATCTGTGTTTGCATTCATTTTAATTAAACTTTGCACCCAACTGTTAATATGGCGGAGACTATGTGTCTAGGTATTGGGTACAGTTGTGTACATTTGTTAAAATGTTTATCACTGTGTACATTACATTACATTTTAGAGCATGTGAACTCACAAGTCTTCACATGAGCTCCTGACTTGGCATTGCTGTAGTGACAGGTGCAGTCATATTTTGGGCTTTGTTGGCAGTCATTGACTTTCAGATGTGTTTATAATGCAAACCAGGGTGACAGGATGGCATCATCTCAGAATTCTACCACAGAGCAAACTGTCAAGGTCTGGCATTGAAGGCTAATATGTCAGACTAGTTCAGCTGGATTGTGTCTCATGAGCCATAAACTGACTAATACACACATGGGCTTTCAGCATGATGTAAAACAGTGTTTCTTTAACTGTGGCCAAAGGTTTATTGATTCATTGATTTACAGACATGTATTAGCTGTATGTAAGTGGCATGGGTTGGTAAAATCTAGACTTTCATTTAGTGTATCACAGGCCACATGCTAACATGGAATTTTTAACATGGACCATATTTTCTTCATAATTTTGACCTTTTTTTTGTTTTTTGTTGATAACTGCATCATTTTTCACATTTAGTTTATAGTTATTGATGTACATATGTACAAGTCTATGTCAAAAAAGTGTCTTTACATATTGTCAGATACTTTCAAATGACAGGCAACTTGTAGATGCCTAGATGCATAGCATCATTACATTTACATTACATTTAGTTATTTAGAAGACGCTTTCATCCAAAGCGATTTACAAATGAGAGCACCACAAATCAGTAGTTATGTAGAAAACCAGCTACCTTACAGAATTATCAAACCTGATCGTTATCTGATCCTGCACCCCCTCCCCTTCTTTTTTACTGTTAAAAAGATGTGTCTTCAGTAGTTTCTTAAAAATACCTAGTGACTGCCTTATGGATAGAGTTGGGAAGATTGTTTCACCATTTTGCAGTGGAGAACACCACAGAGTGAGAATCAGCTCCTCGGTGAGGTGGAATCACCAGGTGACAATCATAACTAGAGTAAAGTGAACGAGTCGGAGTGTATTTTGAAAAGATAGAGTGACGGTAGGAGGGGGAAGATCCAGAAATGATCCTGTAGGCCAGAGTCAGTGACTTGTACTGAATGCGAGCAGCTACAGGGAGTCAATGGAGAGAAATGAGTAGTGGAGTCACATGAGTCATCATACAGTTGCTGCAGATTTTTTGGCACCATTTCATTACACCTGAAAGAGGGTTTTATTGAATTGACATCTGTTGACTATAGAGGCCTTTTAAACTCAGTGTACTCATATGATGTCACATGGCAAGTTATATTGCAAGAGGTAGCCATCAGAAGAAAGGTTTACTGTAGCAAATATGAGATTGACATGGTCAGCAACAATATGTTTTTTTAATGATGCTCAGTTGGAATCAGCGAAACCCATTCAGATGTTCCGTTTAAGCTTTAGCAGGTAACCTTGACTATGTCTAGATGCATTAAGTTGCTGATATTTAATTGATAGTAATATTTGTGTTAACAAGCAGTTACATAGGCATACCTAATATATTGTCCAGTAAAGGTATATCATAAATATATATGTTGCCCACCTCTTCAAAATCACTACATCACTCTACTACATCATAAAATAGAGATGAATAGAGGTGGGCAGTAATGACAAAATGAAAGCATAGTAATTAGCGCAGAAATACAAAGTAGCAAAGTGTCAAAACTGCAGTAGATAAAAAAAAATAATAAATTTCAAACTAACAATAGTAACCCAAGAGTGGCATGGTGTCTCAGTGATTAAAAAGTTTGCCTCTTCAGGGTTAATTCCTGATCTGGGTGGAGATTCCCTGTGCTCCCCGTTTCCGCATGAGTTTCCTCTTGGTTTTCTGGTTTCCTTCTACAAGTAAATTGGTTACTCTAAATTGACCTTATGTGTGTATCAGTGTGTGCGTGCATGTGTGTGTGTGTGTGTGTGTGTGTGTGTGTGTGTGT
>JAFMOD010000419.1:563302-614589 GCA_019802435.1 Corydoras maculifer | reverse complement strand
TCCGGGTTCTCCGGTTTCCTCCCACAGTCCAAAAACATGGATCAAGTTAATTGAATTCTCAAAATTGCCCAATTTAGAGTGTGTCTGTGTGAGTGAGTGTGTGCCCAGCGATGGATTGGCGCCCTGTCCTGGGTCTATCTGCCCAGCGCCCGAGACGTTCTCCCCTGGATGGGCATGGGGAACCCCACCGCGACCCTAATAGAGGATAAGCGGGAGATAATGAATGAATGAATGAATATGCAAATGTTACAGTGGCACTGGAGTGTGAAATAGTACAAAAAGTAAAAACAATAACTTATTGTACTAGAGTGCAGATGCTGTATGCAAAAAAAGTATAAAAAACTGGGCTTGTGGTGTGGATTCCAAATTTTCAAAAATATGTAATTAAATTGGGCAGCACGGTGGCTTAGTGGTTAGCACATTAGCCTCTCAGCACTAGGGATTTCCGGTTCGAATCCCCATCTGGGTGAAGTTTCCATGTTCTTCCTGTGTCTGCGTGGGTTTCCTCCGGGTTCTCCGGTTTCCTCCCACAGTCCAAAAACATGGATCAAGTCAGTTGAGATCTCCAAATTGCCCCATAAAGAGTGTGTGTGTGAGTGAGTGTGTGCCCAGCGATGGATTGGCACCCTGTCCTGGGTCTATCTGCCCAGCGCTTGAAACGTTCTCCCCTGGATGGGCATGGGGAACCTCACCGCGACCCTAATAGAGGACAAAGCGGGATATAATTTGATTGCAAAATTAGATGGATAGAATCATGGCAGGAGTAAACCAAACAGCAATGCATATTCTGTAGTAGAGATTTGTGAAATATATTTTCTTGACATAGATTAGCAGTGCTGCCAGAAGCCAGAAAAACTTCTGCGGCTCTTAGATTGAGTCCAGGCCTGAGCCTGCACAGTTTTCTTGAATCCCCACATTGTTTGCTAAGGGGCTGAGTGGAACTTTTTTGGACATGGCTTCAGGATGAGTAGAAGGACTATTACTCCTTCAATTCTAGACATATCAAATATTCCTATTTTAAAAAATGCATAATAGGAAATTAAGAAAATGGTTCTATTTTTAAATGTGAATGTCACCTTCGCTTTAATGACCACTCTTCTGAACATCAAGCAGGATGTCTTTATAGGCTTGATTATGAAAGAGTTTAGAGTAGAGTATCATGTCTCTGGTGATCTGTGGGGGATTATTTACGCGGGTAAGAGTGAATGAGCAATGCAGGAAAGGCAGATGGATAAAGGCTTCTAAAACTGCACCCCCAGCTGCCGGAAGTGAGCTTTGACAGCTTATGTGGCCGGAGTCCGAAAAGAAGCCATATCTAGTATGTGTGAAATCAGAGCTGGGTGGCAGGGTATAAGCATGACATATTTGTCATAGCAGTCCTTAAATTTTAGCAACACACAAGCTAGAATTGATTTATTAGAGATTCCTGTTTATTCAATTTTTTTGAATTGCTTTTAATCACAATTAGATCAAATAAGACCACACTTGATGATTATTAAACTCCTAGCTTTAATCCTTTGACAAGTCAGTAAACACTTTTTTGCTGTAGAAGATCTTTTAGTGTCTTGTTAGACTGCCCTCTTGTGTCAGGACTTCAATAGGTCAGTAAAGGACATTGAGAATCTGGCATGATGAGCATTCAGAGAACGCCTAGAGTGCTGTCTGATGACAGACCAACGTAGACTGGATTGGACTGAAAAATCTGTTTAAGAATGTGGGAGAGAAAGAGATTGGGAAAACAGAGGAAGAGAGAGTGGGAAAAAGTGACAAAGAGCACCATCAAAATCACATGCAATAGCACATGTATATCCAAATTAAGCTGTTCTAGTAAAGCCATTTAATCCAAACTTAAAAATAAATCACCCCCAGATTCTCTGCAGATGCAAGGCCATTTTACCCTTGTAAAATAGATAGAGCTTTACTCTTAGTGATGGGCTTTTGGTGCAGAGGTCATTTACTACGGTCATTTAAAGTCTCCAAAATTCTGCTCGACTTGTCTACTGATATGATTATCAGTGCTTATATTATTTGTCAAGGAAGATTGCTAAGACAGGAAGTCTGTTAGAAATACTCAGCAAATGAATGTAGTTTCATAAAAAATAGTCTCAAGAAAATTACAAGAAAGTAAGAGAGAAAAAAGATCCAGTAACATTATCCGACTGAGTGAGAAATGAGTAAGAGGTTAAACAAAAGCACTCTTTTTAAAAACTTATCAGTAAATTCATATTTTAGAAAGTTGTATATGTCTACATCTTGTCAGGTTCACCATTATAGTTCAGGAGATAATGACATACACCTACTATAAATAATTAACAGCAGTGAGCCTGATAAGATTGACATGAACTAGCTTATATGCTACATTATGTTAATGTTGCACAGCTCACTGGCTTATAATGTTGTGCTTATTTAGTTGTTCTGCATCAGCATCATGTTTTAAACATTAAATTTGGTCATGAATATGGGGATCTGGTTTCTGTTTATTTTATTCTGCTCACGTCTCTTGAATAAATAATAAAAGGAAATGCATGGACAACACTCTATGGGTGGCCACAGATGTGCTTGTTCCTGGATCTACAAAGACATTCATAAAAGTGAAATTTTAAAGGTAAAATAAGGTTAATGGCATTTAGCATGCTGTGAAAATCACCCCGGACTAACTTTAGAGAAAGAACGCTATGTTTGGATATCAAGAAGTAGTTTTAAAGAGTATTTTTTTTACTTAATTTGTTGTAGAAAATGTTATGTATGCATGCAAATTTGATTTGATTTTTTCAAAATGCAGTTTTTAATTTGTTTTTTATGTTATGTCTGTTTATTGGGTTTGCCATCATTATCTGCAGCTATGTATGTGAACTAAGTTCTAGTTCAAGTTATTCATTTATATAGTGCTTTTTACAACAGTACATTGTCACAAAGTAGCTTTACAGAATGAAAAGCCTTTAAACCCCCAAAAAGCAAGCCGAAGCGACAGTGGCAAGAAAAAACTCCCTTTTATGTTGTTATTCAAGGAAGAAACCTTGGGAGGACCAAGACTCAGTGGGGGACTCATCCTCCTTGAGCGGCCAGGCAGCAACAACAATGTAGGACAGCTATGTACAGATATTAAACAAACGGAAAAACTAAAAACTGGAAAACTATATGTGAGTCCATTAAGGGTGTCCTGCAGGACTGCCAGTCCAATTGATATTCAGGACTTCTAGTTTTTTATATGTGTTTATGAAGCATGTATGATAAAAAAAAAAAAAACTTCACTTACAACCTTTTCATCCAGATGAAGGACCTGATATTAACTAGCATATATATGAAAGGTTATTTCCAATTTTCTTTATTTCTATTATTTCATTATACATATCTAATAACATGAAAAATACTCTAACTAACCTGTACTCTAGGTTTAGGAGTGATAAACATAGATAACCAGCAATACTGACAGGCATGCAGCCCTTAACAGAGCTAAATGGGTATATGGGTACAGACATTCTGGAGGCCTCTAGAGAGATAAAATAAATCAGAACACAGGAAAGATAATTAAAAAAACACAGCTTAAGGTTATAACAAATTAAATAAACACAATAAGAAGTCCAGCAGAGGGGGGAGTGTCAAAATAATGTTCAGGGCAGAGAGAGGACACACTTCATCTACCATTAAAATACTTATTTTAAATTAATATTTCTATTTTTACAAACTAGATATTAAATACTTGTTCTTGTTATATAATTGTGCTAACTTAGATGTGAATCAAGTGCTTTGGTACATCAAAAAAATATTCATAGGGAATAGTAAGGACAGAATAAACATTAGCAAATTGTTTTTTGTTTTTTTTTTCTCAAAAAAATCATTTATCTGTAAATAATACTAGAAAAGATTCCCAGTGGCAAGGCCAGTCTTATGTTAAGAGATCTGGGCCGGCTGCCAAATACAACACAATTTATTCAGTCTTTAAGTCCGAACAAGCCTTCTTTTGATATTTTGTCACTTGGCATGGTAGCTACAGTAGTAGGAAAAGTCTTTTTCAAAGGTCATCTATTAACATTTAGTATCATGCGTAATTAGGAGACTGGAAGTTCTGGCAATAACTTCTGTTTTCCACAAAGGACTGTTTCCCTCAATAGATAAAGCAAAACCTTTTAAGCAATGAGAGGTTTTAATATTTCTAGGAGCATTTTATGCAGTGTAAGAGGTCTGTTCAAATCTGTATGTTATTAAGGACCATTAGGAGCATAAATTAGTATGTCTCTTTATAAAATAGGGCCTAAGCAGAAGCCCATCTGCTTTGCATCAGCTTCTAATTTCTGGTAAAAGTACAGCTTGAAATGAAATTTCATATTTGAAGGAAGTGATAGAATCTTTCCAACCACAGAACCATTAAAGAAATCCAAGAATATTTCAACCTTGACAGCTATTGTACCCACTTCACAAAGTGTCATTTTCTGATGAAATGATTGTAATGCAGCCCGACAGAGCCTTATAACATTAAATAATTAATCCTCTAATATATTTAAATGAAAACACTACAGAGCCATAACAAAATGTAAAAAAATTAATAGAAGAAGAGTAATATAGGAAAATTACATTTAAATTAAATTGCCTTTAATTATGAAGCATTTATTAGCCAGGATATTTATTTTGTGCATAGCTTAGAGGTGAAAAAAGACCAAACAAATGGCAATAAGCCATTAGACAGACACATAAAAGGCTTGGTCTACATGAAATAGCAGGACTGGGAGGCAGGGTCAGGGTAATGAAGGAATCAGACTTTTTCTGGCTACAAACCTTGGCATCAATGCCGTCTTTATACCAATAAAGACAAAACCAGATGTTTCTGCATGAGAATGCTGTACCTAGATTACTTACCTTCATCTTTTAAATCCACATCAGGTATTAATTTCGTGACTTAGCTTTTGCCATTTCCTTTTTAGTTAAATTTAATGTTTTTATAAAACTTAATTGCTTGGGTTAAATGGTGTGTAAAGCCATTCTACGTATAAAGAGGGCCTGAACTGATCATTTATAAGACATTAACAGGCACACAAACGAGTTAACATTTGGAAGTTTTATATTCAAACCAGTTTGAAAATTATTTTTTATATTGATTTTTTTTGGCCATAAAATAGCAAAAGCAATTTTGGCATAGCAATGGAACACCATTCTGTTTAACTACTTACAAGAAATAATAATACAAATTAAATAAAATGTCTGACAAATATTTCTTTCAGAAACAGAAGAGCGTGTTTAGGTCAAATCCAGTAAAAAAAATCTAATGCTGATCATTGCATTTAGTTTATATTTCTGTTTGTCTGTATTTATAGCCACTAGCACTTATAGAGTCTGGCTCATCATCTTGTGATTTAACACCAATCATTTAGCAAGATTGAAGCAGAATTGCTTTGTCTACAAGCAATGTATATGCGTTAGGAATAATTCAAGCTATTTGTTAAAGGCTGCTATCATCAAATATTTTTTTTACCAATCCGCCCTGTAACCTCACTAGCCAGTCATTCCCTATTTTTTATATCTATTCTTATACTTTTTTTATGATGTTAAACTTATGGGAATCAGTTCTCCCTCCCTTTATTATATCATCTTGAGGTCTGCAACCTTTTTACTTTCACCCTGTTCTTATCATTTCCTTTTGAGAATTTTGTACACCTTATCTTTACTTTCTCATTATTTTTGTTTGTTTTTCTCATCACCACCTGTTTTACTTTTAAAATAGTAACTACTATTTTCCAGTCTGCTTTTCGTTAAATGTTTGTGGCTTTGAGTTAAACTAATTGAAATAGAGGACAGATAAAGGTCATCATAACTCTTGTCCATATTATTTAAAACAGAATGGTTGTTTAATGTATATAAAAGGCTACAGTGTTTTATAATGCGCTCAAGGCATTACAGTTCTATCAAAACTTTACTAGATTCCTATTCTACATAGCAGTATCTAATAACAGGCTGGGTTCAATTGAACTTTCAGTTATAAATTTCAAACACCAGGCAGTGCCTTACTGGTATTGTTATCTGAGCCAGGAAAATATGTGTTATTGTTTGCACTTTAGTTTTGTACTTCAGACATTATAAAAATCTGATCTATCTTTAGACATTATAAAATATCAAAACTGTAACTGGGTTCCATAAGTGAACTTTTATTCCTAAGAATTTGTTGATAGTTTGCTAAAAGACAAATTTACTCATGATGGTGCACGTAATTGCTGCTATTTAGAATCTGTTGTAGTCAGACAAGTTCACGTTCCTTTTAAAAATCAAAGCATTGATCACGCTTTACTTTAGCATACCCATACAAATATTACAATACCTTAACATAAGATGGAATATTCCTTTATGCTAATTCATGCATAGAGGATAGAGCATAAAGAATATGCAATTTCAAGGTTGGGTATTTGATTACTGTCCTTTTACCTTTTTATTTATAATATATTTTTGTTGTGCTTAATATTAAACAAGAGATGTTTTAAAATAAATACAGACAGCATATTGATCTAATTTGCATATTGATCTAATTAACGCTGGTTGATTATTTGAAAAAAAAAAGAAGTTTTTGTTCATCTATAAAAGTAGTTTTATAGATGTGGATATATTGTTAGGACAATGTAGTGTAGTCTAAACCCTAATTTTTTTTTCTTTTTGCATGCTTTTTTAAAGAGTAGATTACAGGGAAAAGAGTTTAATATATAAAAAAATATTTTTAGTGCTGATGCAAATTAATAGTCAGTCATTGGATCCCCAGAAGAATTCATCTTCATACTTATAACTCAATCCTTCGTTTCAATCCTTTGCTTGTTTTTATGGGACATCTGTTAATTCTCTTCATATTTTAAAGAAACTAATATCATATTATTCTTTCAGGCATTGTTGTAATTTTTTATTTGAGTGTTGTAAAGTGCTTTAAATTCTTATTTCTTAAAGGAATGCAAAACCTCCCACAAATGGGCTCACTTTTCAGCCTTTGTCTTGCAAAGCTGTTAAGGGTGGAAACCTCAGAAGTAAGAGGCCTATGCTTTTAACAGTGATGTTGAAGCCTGGTCTAGCTTCCATTTTCAAATTGTGCCAAAAGACTCAGGACCTCAGGCTGCCTTGATGCTGAAAAAAAGAAAGGAAAAGCCGAGAACAAATACCAAAGAAGCAAATAATTTAGAAAAAGTATGAGTAGCAGTATTGAACTATGTAGCATAATTTTGTACTTAGAGTACATAACTATACTTACTTTTTTTTAGTTTAGTTCATAACTAATGTAACTCATACCCTGTCCCTAATTAGATGTCTATTACCAGGTCACCCCTTCGACCTCGATCGACGTATTGAGCACCCCTAATATAGGGTATTTTGGAGAATTCAATTGACCTTAATCCATGTTTTTGGACTGTGGGAGGAAACCAGAGAACCCGGAGGAAACCCACGCGGGAGAACATAGAAACTCCACCCAGATTGGGATTCGAATCCCTTGCGATGACTGAGAGGCGAACGTGCTAATCACTAAGCCACTGTGCCGCTCTATTATTATTATTATTATCATTATTATTTATTATTAATACATAGCTGTATGTAGATTTAACATACCATATGCAAGTGGGCCACTTACACATTACTCCTAAATCCATGGGCATTGATATGCAGTTTCCCCTCCCTGAAGTCATAACAGCTTTTATTCTTCTGAGTAAGTTTTGGAGTGTCTGTTTTTGTTTATTCCAAAAATAGATCTAGATCTATTCACACAAAATTTAACCAACCATGCTTTTGGGGACTTTGCTTTGTGAACTGGGGCACATTCATGTTGGTATAGAAAAGGCCCTCAACAAACTTTTCACCCAAAATTTAAAAAACACAACTCTCCAATATATTTAGATATGCTAATTCATTAAGATTTTCTATTTACTGGAAGTATAAGTTTTTGACCAACCCCCAGGAAAACGCCACCATATAATTTTTTTACCCCTACCAAACTCTTCTGTTGGCAGAGTGCAGTCATGCAGTTAACATTCTCTGGTCATTTTCAAACCCAGACTCATCCATACCACTCCGTCAGATGCTAGGCATTGAGCTTGGTTATGTGTGGCTTGTATGCAGATGCAGATGCTTTGCCTTGGAAACAAATTCTACGAAGCTCCTGATATACAAGAGGTTTAGAACTCAGTCAGCACTTTTATGTACTATGTGCCTCAGCACATATCAAACCTGCTCTGTAACTTTATGTGGTCTGCCAATTTATGACTGAGTTGCTTTGGTTCTCAAATGCTTCCACTTGTTCTTTTTTTTTAATTCTTTGCAATTAAATTAAAAAAAGTTTTTTGTTCAAAAAGTAACATAATCAAAACAGTTACTGTCAGGTAGAGACAGATTCCAATATATAAAACTATATATTAATATTAAGATAAATGATTTGATTACATTTAATTGAAAAATGGTTGAATTAATAAGTGTGATTGCTTTATGAGACAATAGAAAATAATTTAATTCTGATGCTGTACTCAATACATATATACTCAATGTGTCATTTCTAAATGTGGTCTAGTAGATTTTATATCCATCCAAACAAATATACAGCCTGTCAAGAAGATGTACACCATTTAAAATTATACAAGAACACGACATACAAAAGTGCCAAATACTTTATGGTATGTTACAGTACTCAAAAGAACATTTGCATCTGCAGTAAGGGGTTTGGTTTTCAGTCACTTTGGTTCTTGTGAAAGAGGTAACAAGACTCACCAAACAGAGGACAAGCAAAAAGCTTTGCACACATAAACATGGCCAGTTTTCCCCTCAATCTATCATTAACCAAGCTCCAGTTGGTTTGCTCATCTCACTGCAAAGCATTCGTTTGATGTCCTGTATATAAACAGGGTTATTTATGGTGCTGATGGCATACTTTGCTTCTCACTGTGAGGCCCCTTTCTGAAATGACAGGGTGAAGTTTGTTCACGGGTTGTATTAATGTGTTTGTGATCAAGCTTGTGGCAATAGTAAAGTCTTGTTATGATTATGGAATGACTACATTATGTCTTGGTTTAAATCTTGATTATGGTCTATTGGTTGTTTTGAGAACATTTATAGTGTTTAGTAAATGGTAGATTGTATTTCACCAGATGATGAAATCAAAGCCTTATTTATTGTCTGCTAAACAAGATGTGAGCAAATTTCATTAGTGATGCACCTATAAAAGTCTTTGGTTAGAAGTTCATCTCTGAATATAGCACGAAACATGCTAAATGCTTTTTACTTTAATTATTTTGTCTTCATTTCAGTCTAACTGACATTTAATATCTAAGAACAAAGGTGCATGTGGAAATAAGGATCTCAGTTAATTGGTATTCCTTGCAAACATCAAGTTCTTAATTTAATGCATTGTATTGGATAAGAAAAAATTCCGGCTGAGTCGGTAAAAGACACTGTTGCCACGCTTATGTAAAGGTATGTACACTCCATCTTAAATTACATTTTTGTTCATTTTACAAGTGTCAGTAAGTTTCAACTAAATCTTTAGTGCTCAAATTTAAGTATTTTTAAAGCTTTATTTTGTCTTTTGTCTGAAATAAAACAAAAAATTTAACACTAAATAGTTAGCATAAACTCGTGATCATTTAATATTTCTTTAGCAATGCAATATAATCTTCTTACTTTTGTTTGACTTTTAACTTGTGCTTTTAAAAAAACAATTGTACATGGCACCAAAAGCAAAATAATCAGACAATAAACACATCTACTTTCCTCTGTCCCTAAATAAACTAAGACTTTAACAGGCACATATGGACAGAAGGACACACATGTTTGCCACCTTTTGACTGAATGTTGTAATTAAAACAAGTTGACCACCTCGAGCCAAGCCACCCACATGTACCTCTAGTCCTAGTACCCTAAACATTTTTAAATCTTTGTTTGACTGAGGGCGGCACGGTGGCTTAGTGGTTAGCACGTTCGCCTCTCAGCGCTAGGGATTCCCGGTTCGAATCCCCATCTGGGTGGAGTTTCCATGTTCTCCCCGTGTCTGCGTGGGTTTCCTCCGGGTTCTCCGGTTTCCTCCCACAGTCCAAAAACATGGATCAAGTTAATTGAATTCTCAAAATTGCCCCGTTTAGAGTGTGTCTGTGTGAGTGAGTGTGTGCNTATATATATATATATATATATATATATATATATATATATATATATATATGACCCACATCTGCACAACAGGCACCCTTTACTAAAATGTTTTCAATTATGAACAAGCAGCAATAAACAGTGTGCATTGTGGAGTTTGAAGCAGCTTAAATATTCCTTTCACTGAACACGTGTATCTGGAGCATAAAGGCTGGGGCACTATACACTAAAGTAAAGTCTCTGTAATTCAAAAATACACACATGTCTTCGAAAGACGTAACAATGAACATTTTATTCGCCATTGTTTTGTTGTGTGTGATATTACAGTGAATAACGGAAAAAGAGAGATTTAAGTTCATATGTACGTGCAAAAATAGTAGAAGACACCAGTTGATAATTCAATTCTTTTGTTTCATTTACACTTATTGTTACATGTATAAAATCTGGTAAAAAATGGCTTGTTTAATAATCTTCACCTTTGATTTAACTGACATCACTGACAACTGACTCACATTGGGGCCATTATTTATGTCAATCCAATTTGTGCAACCGCTCTTCAGGGTATCTTTTTAAAATAATACTAATAAGCAATTTTAATGCAAGTGTTTGTTGTAAAACTGCTAATTACAAAATGATTCCATATTTTTCCTCTACTTCATCATACCACATATCATACCTGTTTGTTTTTTTCTTTTTGTTAGAAGATTTGGATTTTAAAAAGGAATCATTTTGTGGCATGCCTCTACAAATCAAATTAAAAGCACATACTGCAAAAGTAAGTTAATGGGGGTTGTAATAACCATGCAAAGTGCCCTAAGCTTAACTTCAGACCTAAACCATGGAACAACCTTTCATTTGCAGCAATTAAATAATTATAATGAAAGCATAGTAACATGGAAAAGGAGAACAGAAAATCTACTTTCTTGCAGAGACTCTAGGACACAGGCAATATTTACCCATTTGGATGAGTGACAACATGAGTCATTTATTTCTAAATAAGATTTCTAACTTTTCTATGTTTTTTAAAGCATGTGGCCTGTGAAATTGTTCTGCTGCGTGTGATCAATTTCTGCTGCAGAATGTGAGATAGGCCATATGCTGTTGTCTGAATTATGCAAGCCATGAGACGCCTGTTACTTGTTTATTTATATTGTGTAATTGAGTTGTGTGTCTGTGTGTGCACACACTGTATGATCAAGACAATCCTTTATTTAAACTGTAGATTGGTTGCATGCAGAGAGTATTTATGTTAGTATGTTTTTATTATTAGCAAATTGAGCAGTACTGATAGAATTATTCCTGTTCTAAATGGAAAGCAAATGTAAGTTGTGGGAAATGTCAAGTAAAGGTTCTACAAATATTTTTACTGTATTCACCTTGTATGTATCTGAGTTTTGCCTCATGTTTATCATAGCAGATAGTCCATGCTTATTTGACATAACTCCATGTACCTGTGCAATAGTCTTTTTTGGCAAGGAACCCTGGTGTCATTTGGCTTACAGGGTAAGGATCATTGATGGCCCAAATGGCTATGCTTCAGAAGAGACAGCTTGTTTGGATTCCAGACATGAGTTGGCATGCAGTGGTGTAGGGTGTTGAGGAGAGGTTAGATGTTAGGCGAGTTCAAACACTGTTTTCCCAAATTCACTTGTAGAGATAGAGCACACAGAATAAAGAGACAAAATAGATTAACTTTTATTTTGATGTCAAACTGGGAACAATTGTTTGTTTAAGTAGAGAAATATTGCTATGCAGTATGTAATTACATGGCACAGACTAAGTCACCTCAAAACTTGCGCTTCCAAGTGCTTCCAATGGTTGATATCACCATGGTATTGTGAATCAAACACAATGCACAAGGCATAAACAAATTGTCTTGTGTTGTTGGAGTTTATATAAACTTTTTTGAAATCCAGATCTAGACCTATAACGGTCCAAACTTTGCATTCATATGAAAATCTACTATATTTAATTCAATTAATTTGCTTAGTTAATTCTTAATTCCATTGATTAATATAAGTTGACCTTGTCATTTATAGTACAGCAATGAGGAAATGACAGATTTTTTTTTACTTTGTCTTTGTAACACAATCTAAGTGTGACACTCCAGGTCTAGCACACTAGCTTTCATGTCTCTGGGGATTATTTTGAGCTGTAATGGAGAAGGGTGTTGAAAATGTTCTCACTTTACCCTAGCAACAGGCTCAAGCTAAGCAATAAAAAGTTGGTACACATAGTAGAAACAATTAAAATTACAAGCAGCTTATGCTTGACTTCTGTTTGATTATTTTTGTTGTAGCATAGATTTTCTCACACAGGTCCCATTGCTACAACTTTGATGATTGCTAGCTACGAAGGAACACTTGATGACTTTGTGTTTGAGAAACAGAGGAATGTGAATGTGTCGGTCATACCCAAACCTTTCTGGCTTCAGCTCAGCATTTGAGGTTAAGTCTGCTTCTCTCATCTGTGGGAAACCTGAGATTTTCATATGTTTTTCTTTTTTTGCTCATGTTTGCCTTTTGTGCAGATGTGTCATCCTTCATCAGGTCTTTGTTTATTTTGATATCCTGTTAGAGAGGATTAGAGACTGAAAGAAAGCCGTTACTTTATAATAAATGTCTAAGCAATAGCATGTGGCTACTTACAGAGGATTTCCGATCTTGAATTTGATTGAATTCATTTAAATATATACACCAGTTTTTTATGTACCTCCAAATATTAGAATAGGGTTTAATCTGTGAAACCAAACACTGTTATATACATTTCCCATTATTTTAAAAGAGAGTAGATTCTACACCACACAGAAAGTTTTTTGCTTCATGTTAGGGAAAGTTATGTTTGGCAATATCTAATATATCTAAGAATCTAGGATTTACTAATCACAAGCTAAATACACTTACTGTTCTATAAACTGACTTTCAGAGAATGTTTTAATAACTCTTTACTTGTGAGTAATCATACACTGCATATTGCCTATGATTTACATTGTGTTATTTATGTTGTTTCCATAAATTTAATTCCAGGGTAATGGCTGTAGAGTGAGGACAATTTTTTCACATACTCAACACACAAGTAAGGGTTTCAATCAGTCTTGGAAGTGTCAGCTACAGAATTCATAGTTTATTATTAAACAACCGTGTATGTTGCTATTATTTGAATTTGTCAGGTGCCATTACCAACTGAATTCCTTCAATTTTCTTGTTTCAAAGTTGTTTCAAGATGTGAATTCTTTTGTCTGTCATCTGATCCATTTACACATAAGCACGAACACATTTGATCAGGGCCAGCAGGATAAAGTTTGGAACTATGGATGTGTATGCTTGTGTTCACATACAGGTCTAGCAGCTATTGACCAATGATATTTAGGCTTGGTGTGAAAAGACAACTCACATTTTTTAAAAATCTTTCCTACACCTCAATTTTGTTTGTGAGTGCACAACCTAAGCATTAGCCAGGTAGTAAATCGTCGTTTTCATCCTAGATAAAAAAAAAAATCTTCCTAAATTTGAGTATGCCTCTGGCCAGAGCAAAAAAAAATACATTTTTAGTACTTATGCAGTGCCTCTAGGCTAATCATTCCTTTAATCATTATTACAAACATACTTGCAAACATAAAAAATTATAAGTATTTTGCCCAGTAACTTTTCTCTGCCTTGGGGGAATGACTGTATAATACTTTTAGCGCTTATGTGTCTGGGTAATGTTTATTCCAACAGTCCTGGTTTTTCAATCAGCCAGCAGGCAACATTCATTTGATAGGCACTTTTAACACCATCAATGGTGTGTGAAAGTGCCTTCGGTCAAATGCCTGTCGTGGAAAACACATGGTAAAAGCATCAAGGTGCTCCAGGTTTATTTCAGCTATGCCACAGAAATCTTCTCATCAAGCTTCTGTTTAAAAAACCTGGCATGGCAAGGTGCCATTTTAGTTCTTGAAGTAACTCAATAGTAGTAGAAATAAACTCCCTGAGCCCCAATATAGCTTAATTTATGCTATGGGCCACAGTGTTTGAAAGCAAAAGTAAGGTTTTAAAATAATGAGCATGGTGGTCTTCTAGAACACCCTTTCATTGATCTCCTTTTTTTTTATTTCGGCTGTTTCGGTTTGGTGTCACCACAGCAGGAGGTCGAGGATCAGCCTATTCAATTTGGAATAGTTTTGCACCAAATGCTCTTCCTGACACTACCCTTAACCAGTCTTAAATTTACATTTACATTTAGTCAATTAGCAGATGCTTTTCATCAGGTGTGTGTGAAAGAGATGCAAAATACCAGTGGAGAGAAATGAGTAGTGGAGTGAGATGAGTTTGCTGAACTCAAGTCAGGCTGCAGAGTTTTCTATAAGTTGTAGAGGCCTGATTGTGCAATCTGGGAGTCCAGCAAGCAGAGCATTATAATAATATTAATTAATCCGCGATAGGATGAGAGCTTGAACTAACAGCGGAGTAGCATGGTCGGTCAAGAAAGGTCTGATCTTCCTGATGTTGTAAAAAAGGACTCTGCAATAACCGGCAGTTTTAGTGACATGATCAGAGAGTCTAGGATGTGAGTCAATTATGAAGCCAAGGTTACATGACCGAATCGGTCGTAAAGATTGTGGATCAATTTGAATGTTTAGGTCATAATGGATTGAGGGTTTAGCTGGGATTATGAGAAGCTCTGTTTTTTGCCGAATTTAGTTGGAGATGACGGACCTTCCAAACAGATATGTCGGTGAGGCAGGCAGATATCCGATTTGAGATTTGATATAGTGGTGTCGTCAGGGCAAAAGACAAATGAAATGAAGTGTCATCAGCATAGCAGTGGTAAGAAAAAACATGTGCCAGAATAACAGCACCTTAGTAGACCTTGAGACCTGTGTTTTAGACAGCAAAGGTAAAAGTGAAAATGATACAGATCTGTAGTTCTCAACCAGATTTGGGTTGCGCGTTGACTTTTTGAGCAGAGGTTTAACTATGGCCTGTTTGAAAGAATCAGGAAAAGTAGCAAAGTTGAGAGAGGAGTTGATGATGTGTGTAAGGGCTGGTGTGATAGAGGAAGGAATGGACTGAAGAAGGTTAGATGGGATGGGATCAAGTGGGTAAGTTATTGAGTTGCTGGCAAGAAGACTCTTGCAGATGTCTGATTCTGAGACAGGGGAGAAGGATAAGAAAGTTGGTTGACTGGATGTGTAAGATGTAGTATAGGGGCGGGTTAGCTCAGTGGTTAGGGTGTTGGGCTATCAATCTGAAGGTTGGGGGTTCAAATCCCAGGTCCACTGAAGTTGCTCCAGAAATGTTGTGATTGACCCTGTGATCGCCTTGTAAGTCACTTTGGATAAAAGTGTCTGCTAAATGACCCAATTTAATCTAATTTTAATTTAGTGGGAATGGGGGGGGGGGGTGAAAGAGTTTTCTGATGCCCTCGATCTTCTCTGTGAAGAAGGTTTGCAAAGACATCAGCTGACAGAGAAGCTGGCAGTGACAGTGAAGACTGGTATGTTTCTAAATCTGAAAACAGACCAGACTTACTCCATTTTCTTTCAGCAGATTGACAAGTTTTTGTTTTCAAAGTACCTTTTTGAGCCAGGGACTCGAGGGAGAACTGTTTTTCTAGTGGGTATTGGACAGACCTGGTCCAGACAGAAGTCAAGGTGGAGCGGAATGTGCTAGATGCAGTGTTAGTGTCAAGGGTTGAGAATGCAAGGAAGAGCATCTTTAACCAAGTTAGCAAAAACTGTATGAGAAAGAGAGCTAAGATTACGACGTACCTGGGTGGTTTTACAGATGATCGAGGGAGGTGGAGGGAGAAAAAACAGAGAACTTTCAAAAAATAAGTGATCTGATTTATAAAACGGGGTGATGTGGAGGTCCCAAGACAAGAAGTCTTGGAAGTGGCACTATGAGTTAACTGACACACACACCCCGATGGCTCCAATTTAGCTTCAGACATGGTTTTAAAATATGTAAGTAAACTGGAGAAAACACAGAGAGGGGCATGGGGAGTGTTTGTCTCACCTGGGAATTAAACTTGGTACCTTCTTGCTATATGGTTGAAGCGCTAACCACTTCACTATCATGCCACCCATATTTCTCCTTTGACACTTTTATTTAATTGATGTAATAAGGAACTAAACTTTGTCAGACAACAAAGAGTGATGCAAGATGGGGAATGAAATTTAAAAACCTTTTAAATTTTTAAATTAAAAAAGGTTATTAGAAGAACTTCAAATGCATGCAGCTCTTGCTGATTGATGGTATTATTTTCATATATTTTACATACATATCTTTCAAGGCTTTAGCTCTCAGGGGTTAAAGACATACAGGCACTGTAATTAGGATATCTACAGCATAGCCATAAAACTCTCAAATTCTCATTTGTAAGTGTAAGATTTTCTTTCCTGCTATAGTTTAAATGTTGTTTTAACCTTATCTAAGGAAACATTTGTCTTTAATACGCAAGTGTTATTGCTAGTCTCACCTTGTCTCTCTCTCTTTCTCTTTTTTATGATACTTCTCACTCTCTCCCACTCACTTTCTCAGGTCAGCACTCTCTATTTTCTCTATATGTGTATGTGATGGTATATAAAGCTAAGATATGACTTTGCCATAGATAAATAATCTCTTAAAGCCTTTATTTTATTCTGGAGCGCCACATTAGTAATTTTCTTATTAGACCAATTAATTGCCAATTAATTCAGAAAAGGCAAAGATAAAAATGATTAACTAATACACGGTGAATTAACAAAGACTAAAAACAAAATCAACATGCACTCCTGACAACTAACACGATTTTTTTGTAAGTTTGTTTGCTTTGATATATTTTGGTATGGTACTGGAAATAAATAGTACTTAAAATGTCTTACAGTACTGTCACAATGAATTAAAAGATAAATTAAGACAAAATATGTCTTTTAACTTCTTTAATTTACTTATATGTACTCACAAATTTTTTTCAAAAAAATTTTTTGAAGGCCTAATTTATAAAGAAATGTAGACATTTCTATATGGTTTACAAATGTCATCTAGGTAAACACATCTATCACAAGCTTTGTAGGCAAAAACTTCTTTAGATTCCATGGCAAGAAGTATTTGCTTATATATGCTACCATTAATGCACATATATATACAAAATATATAGGTATTTTGGAGAGGCAAAGGTTTGGAGGCAAAAGTGGCTGATAAGTGTATTTGAATTGATGTTTAGATGTGTGCAAAAAAAATTGATATTTGAGCTTCTATGTTGAGCAGGTGTGTTCTGTCCATCTCTGGATTGAATAGATTACAAAACATATTTTCTTTAAATGTAATACCTCATACCTTAATAATTGTTGTAATTTAAACTTAATGTTGAAGGAATACAGTGACATTATTGCATTAAATCCCTAATATATCCACCTGTGTGAATGTGGGTTGATGTGGTGTTGGAATGTGCATGAGTAAAAAACTGGGTATGTGTTCTTCTGTTAAAAATAATTTTAAAGCTGGTACATTAAGGTTGTCTTTATATCACAAGAACAATGGCATTTTTGTAAAGACTTGCTATAGGCTAGCTGTAATTATTTATTCCCTTTATTAGTGACTTCCAAGGGCTGTTTGGGGAAATCATTCTGTTTGTGAAAAAATTGATGCGTGTCACTTAAACTTCACTAAAAGCACTGCTGTTACACAGCAATAAAGCTAGTATCCTAACTCATGAATAAATGTTAAATAAACTACATTAAATAGGTTACTGAAGACACTGAATTAAATTAGTATTATTTGTATTTTTAAATTCCCCAATGGTATAAAAAATTAGTTAAAAAAATAAATACACAGTAGAGAAAGAATGTGTCATTTAAATTTAAACCATTCAAATTACACTTGCTTTGAAGTGTGTTGTTTTTATTTTTTTGGTTGGACAGCCTATGGACCATGTATGCTGGACTTTCTGACTTGCTTTCACAGACTTAAGTCATGTGAAATCTGATAGTACTTTTATATGAACCAGATTGTTCCTCTGAGGTGAAGAAAAGTGTATGGTGAAGATTATCATTTCAAAACAACTAATCTTTATTATTCCATTAAGTTAAAATAATATTTTAACTAAAATATACTGTAATAATAAACATTATATAATTATATATTATATAATAAATTATTTTTTTCAGTTGGTCAAGGGCCAGATTGTATTTGATTATGTGTGAAAACCTAGAAAACACTTTAGACAATTTACACATTTATTTCAGTATTGTATATTAAGCTAAAATGGTATGCAAATCACAAAGTGTAAAGCCCTTATACAGGAATAGATTTTAAATATTGAAATGTTTATCCATGCATAAAATGTTTGTTATTTTTTGTAGCATCTTTCTCTACTTGCTGTGATATTTTTGTATCACACAACGCACATGAATGTAAAATGACACTTCTGATTTTGGCTGGTGCAGTTCTTAATGTCTTTATTGGGGCTGTCAGTGGATTAGGAAATTTGAGAAACTGAAAAAGAAGGAGTGGAAGCAGGGTATTTTGGGTTTAGATTAAAGGACCTATTACAAGATCATGATGAAGTCTCACCTGGTGGGACACCTTCTACTTCATAAAGGTAAAAAATCAGTGCTTATGCCACATTGCATGAAGAAATATCTTAGGGGAAAATATTTATTTATTTTAATGCTGTGTTCTTTGGAGGGTCATTAAAATAATTATTTTGTGCAAGAAAGAATCTGAGTTACATTTGTTTATATGCAATTGTAAAATACTTATTAGTTACTTGACACAAGAAATGCTTTTTTCTGCAACAGGTGGTCACAATATGAGCCTATGTTTGACATAGATTAATTTTGCAATGCTTCATGTAAATAATGAGGGAAACAACAGTTGAGAAACATGAACTATGTGACTCAAATCCAAGAATCTTCATGTGTGGTAACAGAGAGTAAACATAATTAAGCAGGCACAATTTAAATTGCCGTTCTATGAGCTCTGAAATACAGTATATTTAAACCGAGTGCTTGATATGCCCCTTGATGAAGGTTGTCTATAGATGTCATAGTGGGCCTGCTGAATAGGAAGTGGTTGGAAGCCCAGAATGCATCAGGAATCTGAGTACTCACTTCCACATGCCTGTATGTAGGGTTTCAGTTTTCAGTGCACAACTACTCTGACCTCAGTGCACTGTGTCTACATCAAAATGGCCACTCATGCCACCAGTTTATCTGGCACCAGATTTTTGCTGCTTCACATTTGCTCTTTTACTGGAATGAAACTGTGGTGAAAAACTGGACTATTTAAACTAGTAAGTGTTTTTGAATCACTTGTGATTTGAGAGTTGCTACAGTGGTTTATTATCACGTTATTCGTATGCAAACACAAGTGCTCACTAAGGGATCAGTGGAAAAGTGAATTATTAAAATGTCTAAACAGAACATGCTATGAGATGCACGCTAGGCACATAATCATGATCTACTAAATAAAGCCAAATAAAGTAATCAGTTTGGCACACAAAATAGGTTTGTGTAATACATGGTACACTGATTAGTTCACTGAAAAATGTTTGCAACATTTAAAACATTTTACATATAAGTAAACTTGGTTTACCCTCTTTGTTTTATTAAAGGCTTATGTTCTTTCATATCTATGATGCTAAAGAAGTCAATTTACTCATGATGGTTAAGTATACAAAAAAAGACACTGGGCGATATAATATAAGTTGTTTTACAGATGACGTGTGCTTTTTTTTTTCTCTAAATAATGGGGTAGTGAAATTGACTTTACTTTGTGCAGTGTAAAACTAAAAACAATGTCCTCATAGTAACAGTAACAGACCTTCAGCTTATGATTGTGAAATAGGTTTGGCTGCCACATTGCCCTGGATTTTACTCAACACTGGCCAAATAGGTAGTGCTATTGAAACTTTGACATACAATATAGACTGCACTTTGCATGACGTATGAGGTCTTGTGGCAATGCAGGTGTGCTTTGACTTTCCTGATGAAGTGCCTATGACTGGTCTTGCACTCTAAAAATTTTAGAAAGTTCAGTACATTACATACCAACATATTCCATTGACCAGAAGTGCCATTTGCCAACTTAACACTTGTTTTGATTAATACATCTTCTAATTACAAAAGAAAACATATGGCTCTCGAAACAGGAAAGGAAGGAATATTTTAAATCCAATAGGAAAGGCTTGTCACCACTGTGACTCCTTTATAGCCTCTTGTAGTTATTTCACGTGTGTGATTTAAACCTGCTGAAGTGGAATGGAGTGGTGTTCACTTAATTTTCACTGTGAATTTTGCTTGTTGACATGCTTGAGGACATTTTTCATGTCTAAACTTTTCTTTTAATTCGTGAGTAAAACTGAAACAAAATGTCTGTGTTTTATCATGTTTCATCTGGAAGTTCTTTTATTTTTTCCCTCTAAATTAAAAAATCACCTTTTCTCAGGTTAATGCCCATTTCTCTGTTAAATTTTATAAAAAAAAGTCATTTAGAATAAAATCCTTCATAGGCCAATTGTTATTTTGAAATCAATTTCTATGTAAGGCAGTCAAAAGAAATGGGATCCTAATGTATAATGTCTGCATATAATTTTAGTTTTGATGAACAATGTTTTCTAATAATAAAAAATCTTCTGATTTGTTTGATATTTTGATATGGTGCATTTATGGTCTTGTAGAAAAGTAAAGGTAAAATAAAATTTAAACAATGAAAAAATAATATTTGATATCAGGAAATCAATTGCAATTTGTACATTTTTAAAAGTTGGTAGTGTGATTTACTGAGAAATTAAACAGTTTTTATGTGTTTAGCAGCAATACAGCTGTATCAGCCGTAAATTCAAAAATTAACAGATGATTACATTAAGCTGACTGCACTGGATGTGAAACATTGTAGTTTGGAGTAAAAATATATTGTAGTGTAGTAATTTTCTGATGTTTAATAATACTTTGATTTATATTGCTGAATTTGTAGCAAACAATACAGTGACATTATTTTAACAAACATTTTAGTATGTGTGATTGATTTAACATGTGAACATTGTAAATGATTTAATATTCTGTTTGAAGTTTGAATTTCCTCCCCAGACATGTATGGATTTGGTAAATGATCTCCTCAAAAAATATATACATATGATAATTAACCACTCTTCTGTATGTAGTACATTATTTTCCCTAAATGTAAATGCTTTTTTATGTGTCTACCCTGTAATGGACTTTCAGCCTGTCCTGGATCTTTACTCAATTTTGCCATTTCACTTAGTGGAAAAGACAACAGCACCCAGTGTGAACATGATTCACATGATTAAGATTAATGACAAAAAAGACATTTATACATTTCATATGGACTACATTGATATAAATAGCAGCACTGTAAATTTTAAAAGTTTGAAAATGACTAGATCAATAACTAAAAATATTGAAGTAAAATTGATCCATAATAAATCTTGTGTAGCGGTGTCTTAAATTCAAACTAGCGAAGGACAAAAATCTGTGTTCCTGTTACTACACATATATTGTTGATAAGGATGTATAAATGTCTTTAGTTCCAAGTAGCAGTAAATGTGGTGTATACAAACAGCAGATGTCAGCAAAAGGATCACCAAACAAATCAACAGTGAAACTAGCAACATGATGCAGTTCACATTTAAGATTAAATGTAATGTGGTGTGTTATAACTGTATCCCAGTACTATGCTCTAACATTGGCCTCCCAATCTGCTGACAGCAGAGTATAAAACTCACAAACACCCTGCCAGAAAGACCAGCTGGGTCTCTTGATGAACACTGACATCAGCCGTGTGATCTACTAGTTTATAAACATGACTCTGAAATTAAACTGCTTTATTTATGTGTAGTCGCCTGTGCGAGACAGTGGAGAAAATATTTTACCTGTCTGTGTGCCGGAGTTTCCCTTTTAGGGGTGTTCTAAACTTCAAGGAATAAATTAAATCATCAGGGATTCATTGCTTTCAGTTGCATGTTGTTAAACACTAATACGGGGCAAATAGTAAATTACATGAAATCTAAATTTGTGAAGCATTTTACCTGTCTGTTTGACTTATTGTCTGTTTCTTTCTCCTTTCTCTGTTTCAGGACCTCCTGTAAGTACTGTAATCCTGTTGCCCTGGTTAACTGGATGTGGTAATGTGATCTAAAATTGGTAGATTTTGTAACTAAATGGAATGCATGGGTGTGTGTTTTCATTCATTCAGAGGTTTTATTTGTGTATAAAATCATATATACTTCTAGTTGCTCACTGATCAAAAAAGAAAAAAAGTGTTTGATGTTTTTACCTAATGTATCCCATGATGGGAACTGTATGGAAACTCTAAACTTCATAGGAAGTCTAGTGTTGTAATTTAAGTAGGTATAAGAGCCCTGCATTTTTGAAAACCCACACAGACCTGAAAAGATCCCTTTATATGAAAAATATTTACCTGCCATCAAAAAAAAAAATCCCAGTAGACCTTTAGTAGTATTAAAGACCTTGTAGTCAAAACAATAAATGAATAAATATACAACATAATACAGTGTACAATGTTGTAGGATCTTGTAAAACGATTTAGCAACATAAAAAATAACTAGTTGGTGTTTACTGTGCACATTTCCATTTCATCACAATTATATCCCAAATAAGATATATGATAGTGGAAACATCATTGGCTCATTTATTTCATTTGACCAGAATTCCCATCTTCGCAGGATGAATGAATTTCTGAATTGTATTATGCAATTATATTTTATCATTTAGAAATAGAGATTTGAGACCTTGTAGCGCGAAATTCCAGCAAAGTCTAAAATTGTCTCTTCCTGTTAATCAGTGGAAAAGTGTTTATTGACCAGTGGATAACTGGTTATTGCTGATACAGCAAGGGGGTACTATTTAAGTATACATGAACTTATAATATATCCATCTATCCATTATCTTCCGCTGTATCTATATATACTAGGGTTCCCCATGCCCATCCAGGGGAGAAAATTTTGGGCGCTGGGCAGGCACACCCAGGACAGGGCGCCATTCTATCACTGGGCACACAACTCACTCACACAGACACAAACTATATGGGGCAATTTGAAGAATTCAATTGACTTGATCCATGTTTTTGGACTGTGGGAGGAAACCCGGAGAACCCAGAGGAAGCCCACGCAGACACTGGGAAAACATGGAAACTCCACCTGGATTGGGATTCGAACCGGGAATCCCTAGTGCTGAGAGGCGAATGTGCTAATCACTAAGCCACCGTGCCGCCATGAACTTATAATATATGAACTGAATAAAAATAATTTAAAAAATAATAATAATGTAGTTGTTTTGCAATCATATTGATTCCATAATACAATGAAAAGGTAGGTGTGTGACAAATCATGGGCAATTGAAGTGTGTGTTTTTTTCAGTCTTTTCACTGAGTTTGAATTTCTCTCCAACCGGTGTTGTTTGTTGACCTCACTATTTACAAATAAATGTCTAGTACAGAACCGCATCTGTCAGTTGCTGTCACCTATTCCGCAGGTTTTATTTAACTATCTTAATTGTCCTTGGTCATGTCTTAAGGCATAAATTGGGAAAATAAAATTGGCCATTTTGGTGTCAGATGACAGGTGATCCAGTGTGGTAGAAATCATTCTTATCTATTTAAATTTGTATATATTTTTAAATACTTTTTATGTTAGTTTAGTGCAGTGCAGTGTCATGCAAAAAGTTTTCCATTTTTATAATATGTTTAGAAAAAAATACTTCCATCACAAATTGTGTAATTTGAAATTATAAGGGGGCGGCACGGTGGCTTAGTGGTTAGCACGTTCGCCTCTCAGCGCTAGTGATTCCCGGGTCGAATCCCCATCTGAGTAGAGTTTCCATGTTCTCCCCGTGTCCGCGTGGGTTTCCTCCGGGTTCTCCGGTTTCCTTCCACAGTCCAAAAACATGGATCAAGTCAATTGAGCTCTCCAAATTGCCCCATATAGAGTGTGTGTGTGTGAGTGTGTGTGTGTGTGAGTGTGAGTGTGAGTGTGAGTGTGTGTGTGTGTGTGAGTGTGTGCCCAGCGATAGTTTGGCGCCCGGTCCTGGGTGTCCTGCCCAGCGCCCAAAACGTTCTCCCCTGGATGGGCATGGGGAACCCCCCCCCCGCGACCCTAATATAGGATAAAGCTGAAGATAATAGATGGATGGATGGATGGATGGATGGATGGATGGATGGATGGATGGAAATTATAAGGAAATATCAACCCTATGCTTATGTAAGGGAAGTGTATATATAATTTTCAAAACAAAGCTGATGATTTTGCTGATAGTTTTAGTCAGTTTGACATTTTATCTTCTGAATAGAATATATTGCAGAATATATTGATGAGGGGACTAGAAAGAGAAAATAGGACAGGAGTCTATGAGCGGACTAAAATTAGGTGCGGTTAGGACAGCTGCATCTCGGCGGTGAGAAGGTCGAGCTCCTCCTCTGAGCCCTAGCAGTGATTAATGACACAACAACAGCCAGATACAAATAAAAGGGCAACCTTGTCCACTAAAAAGAGTTAACACACAGGCAAAAGAATTTTCCAGGACCAACTCACATGCTTCTTTAAACAATTTCTAATGTATTTCCAAGGTTAAAAAGAAACCCATTAATTTTTTAGAGTTAGGTTATCTTTGGAGTTATCTTTTGTGCAGGAAAAAATGTTTCTCATGGCATCAGAATAATAATTCAAAATATTGGACTGCACTTGATGGTCTTCACAATGCAAAAGCAGCGAAGGAAAAGCAAATTCTGGAAAAATCTTTACTAAAATAACTGTACTAAATTTTTCACAAAACAGCTTAGTAACTAAATTGTTCTAGCTTTATCCAGGATACACATGTAATGTGTTTTTTCTCTTATATGTCTGAAAGCCAGGCTCTTGTAGTAGTTGTGGGTGATTCCTTTAACTATAAAGAATGATCATCTGTTAATCAGTGGTGATGTGACAAGTCTAGTGCTTGTTTTCATTAGAGGTCTGAAAACAGCCTAATGATCCTGTTGAGTGATGGGTGGTGTCAGCTTATATCCACTGTTTTAAGTTGATCTACTGCAGGTACATACAAAGTACCTTATGGAACAAATGATGCAGGAGGGTCACTATGCTTAGCATTTCATTAGAGTAATTTATAAACCCATTCATTTATTATTATTATTTATTATTCATATTTATGAAGTGTGAACTTCGGAAAATATAGACTGATCTTGTGAATGATTAGATTTATTAAAAATAAAAAAGGCACATTACATATTGAGTGATTTTTTTGGATGAAACCATTTGATAGTCTAAGATAATATATTGTTCATATCATTTAACATTTACGTTACATTATTGAATTTAACGTATTTAACATATTATATAGTAAAAGTGACATTTGGGCTACATCTAATTATTTGCTTCAGTTGTGATACTGTTTTTACTCATACCTGCACATACTACTACTCACATATTACTACTTATCATTATAATTTAAACTGTGATCTTTAAAAGAAAAAAATCCAGGAAAAGAAAACTTACACGGCCCAATCCGTCAGGCATTGTGTGGACTAATTCTAAATGATTAATTTTGTGCAGTAAACAAGCAAGTATAACTATATTTTATATTATATTATTATTATATTGTTATTCTTGTTTTATTTGTTATCCATAATTGATCACCAGCATGAGTTCAATGTTCTGTTTTCAATAAGCGCAAATCTTCAGCAGTTGTTGTTACCTGAGGAAAGTAACAGATAAGGAAATCCAACAGAATTAAAACATGAAAACCCCAAATAAAGACCATTTAAGTTTTTGAAATGCTTTAAAACAATTGTTTTATTTAAAAAAATGTGTTCAACAGAATGCATTTAATTACTTTCAACATTTAATATAATTGTTAGGAAGTGGACTGTCTCGACCCACTGTTTCAGGCTTTTTTCCCCACTGAGTGTTGTTATATGCCAAGCCCTCAAACTCTATAGAGAACCTAATCATTTCCCTGACAGAACTGCAACCATAATGAGAGCCACATGTACTCTGCTACTGTTTAGCTTAAATGATGGGTGCTTTTCCGGTGGGAGACCTATAACCTTGCCAGAAAATCTTACTGGCTAGTTTGTGTCCTGAAGGCAGTGGTTGTCTGTTTTGACTCAGCAGCTTGCTTCACCTTCCTTCACCTGTATTGGTTGCAATTGTGTGTGTTACTGTGTGTTGATAAAAAAAAAAAAAGCTGCGCATATAATATATAATGTGCTTAATGTGCTTATATCATTTATAGCACAGTTTGATCTTATGTTCTGGTATAATGTCCATTTTAATCTCATGCTCAGAGTATCATTTAAAACTTTTTAAACTAACTTTACGCAGAATTGTACTTAAGATGCAACTCAACTAGTGTATGTCAGAATTAGTTGTTTTAAATCAATTGATTAAACCATATATTATAAACTGGAAATAAGTCATGTTTGACACTTAATCTGCATAGTAGTTTATATGTGCATGAATTTAAGCATTTTATATTTACATAAATGGATTTACCTTTTACCTATTGCATTCCATTGATATGTGTACATCAAAGAACACATCTAGGAGACAGTAACAAGGATGTTTTTTTCCTTTTAACAGTTTGCTCCCAGACTGTCTTGATAAATGACTTCCCTTTCCCTATCACAGGCCAAGAATAAGCCAACAAAAAAGGTCAAATAATCCATGACTACCTCTTCCCATGATAAACAGTGTCAAAACAGCTATAAATAATACAAATAATATTTTTCTTTTCCGTGATTGAGCAGCTGTCATATTGTAACTATGATGTATACATGACTTGCTTTTAAAATGCCAAGTTCATATATAATTATGACAATTGTAAATATTAGTAGTCTAACAAGTAAATTCATTTTGTGTTTTTTAAAAACATTTAAAATTACTGGGTTTCAAATATTTATGCAGTTTTTATAATATTTAGCACACATCATTTTATTGATTATTTTTTCAGTTCCGAATGTGACTAAAAAATCCAGTGTTTGAGTGTTTGTGTATGAATGCTGTGTTCCAGCACTAAATATCCTTTGCCACAATGAAATGTCCATATGTTACAAAAAAAGCACACTACCAGAATCCTTTGTTTCAGTCTCAAGAGGCAGCTTTAGTCTGGTTAGAGTTGTAGAAAAACAGTTTCATGTCTAATGGATTAGATGCAAGATTAGGAATTCATAATTGGCCATGTCTGACCATGTTTTTCAAGGCATCATCACTGGTGGCAGAACACCTGAGAAGCTGAGCTGGTATAAAATTGGCACTGTGATAAAAAAAGCAATTGGACAGCCGCAGCCTGCCTTGGCCCTTCTTAGGAGGGACTGCATGTTGATGCATGTTATTTTATTACTGTATGTCTATGTTTAAAAGAAAGAAAAAAACAACTCCCAACAAATGTAAAGTTTAATAATATAAGAATTTATTTATGGCTTGGATGGGTTTTGGGATGTTTTCTTGGTGCTGACAGGCTGTTTTTCTATTTTTTACCCATGTCTCTCGCGCTTTTTTAGGGTCCTCCTGGGCGACCTGGCTTTCCGGTAACTGTCTCAGAACTGTCAGTGTTTTGTGTCTGTCTTTGTCTATAGTCTGGTGTTCTTCCAGTCTCAAGAGTCTTCTAATTGAGAAGCTAAATGTCATGTTATTAATATTTACAATCTGTTTTGCAAATGCAAACATTTTGTTCTGCTTCTCTAACAGAAGTACTAAAGCTGTTTTATCTTTAAGCTTATATAATCAATGTAATGTAATTACAGATAGTGTTGTCAGAATTAGTTGTTTTAACTCATCTTTGGTAATTAACTGAGTAAACTTAAGAAGTCCAGAGTTACCAGTGTTTTGTATTTTGGCTTGCACATCTTTTCAGCCTTTTGCACTCTGCTTTTAGACCCATTTACAGTTTCTGTTGAAATGCTAGTATTACTAAAAAAAAAATAAACACATCTGGTCCTCATTAAAGCATGCTTTAAGAAGGGTACCCCAGGCTCTCAGCTTCCAATTATAACTGCCAAAGCCCCCCAACTCACTGCACTTCTGCTTGTGAAACCCAATAATATAGAGGGTCAATGGAAGAAACAACTCATTCATTCAGAGATTTCATGTCATGTGTTGAAAGGTTTAGACGAAGTATGAACACGACTCCTGCTTAAATTTTTCGTTGATTGCAGTGTCTGGAAATATGTTTTAAGGGGATATATAAAAACCTATATGCATGAATATCTTTAAATTTACACATGAAATTTTTCAGTTACTCAGGGCTAAACTAAACTATATTTTACTAAACGTTTTATATTTGCTGATGTGTGATCTGTGTTTTAAAATTAAAGTTATAGTGAGACTAAAAAATAAAATGTAAAACTTAATTGCATATTTAAAAAAAACAATAGCAGGGCAGTTTAAAGAATTATGTTGTTATTTAACAATAACTTTAATTATTATATTGAATAGGTCAAATTTTTCCTGCTATTACTCAATTATGCAAATCACCTGTTATGATAAACAAAAAAAAACAAAAAAATAAAAAAAAAATAAAAAAATCATATTTCTTAAACAGTTTAGTTTGCATCTGTGTGACATATGTTGTTTATGTATTTAGTTGAATTCAGCACCCTGGACAGATCCAACAGCATATGCATGACTCTTTACTTTACTTTGTTTTACTTTAAAAATGTTGAATTGTTAAAAAAAAAATATCTCTGTTTTGAAGACTGTTTTAAAACAGATGCATTTCATTCTGCAAATTTATTACAAGCAAATCAAAAAAATAACAAGACTATGCAATGATGGAAGAAGCACTACTAAACATGTTAATGTAAATTTATGTTATGCTACTTTAAATACTTCAAATGTGGACTAAATCCCACTTCTGACAGTAAGTCAGAAACATTAATAATGGACATGGCTGGTGTCCTGTATTCTTGCGCATGATTTGTGTCATAACAGTTTACAACTGTCACAGCATACAATTTGTCAGTACAAAGTCAACACAAAACTTAACCAGCACTTTAGAGTTCAGGTCTACATTAGTCATGATATTAATTCTCATTTTCATCAAATTGAAATATTCCTTAATCAATAATTAAGCCTCTACAAATGTTACATTATAAACACGAACAAATAAATCTCATGTAGCTAAAGTGGAAGTGGTTCAAGAACATTTTTCCTAATACATGCTCAAAGCAATAATCATGCTTTTGAGGTAATGTAATGGGTTAGCAAGTGGGCTGGCTGTTTTATATTTTTGTGCTTGAATTATAATTTCTATAATCTTGCTTGCCGCATTGCATTGTGGCTTGTGCCTTTACGCAACTGATGTTATTTGTTGCTTATAACAGTAGCCCACTAATTAAACTTATTAGAAGAAGTGTTCCTTAATTTACCTTTGACTTTCATTAATTAGGGGGACAAAGGATCAATGGGCATTCCTGGAAGAATGGTGAGTGATGTAAAAATGTTCACAAATTATGCCCATTTAGGTAATAAAACTGTATATGCCTCCTTATTAGTCAATAAAGGCATTGTTTTATAGCCTTACACATGAGAATTTTGAAGCCATTGTAATGTTTCATTCTTTTATTCTGTAATCAACGTATACTGATCAGGGAGAGGTGCTAAAACTTAATCTAAAGTACACATAGAGCAAGAGGTTGGGAAACTCACTAAGTAATGTGAGAATTTGTAATGTGTAATTTTCAAGGTACTAATGAAGTTATTGAAGCTATTTATGTAAACTCCTACAGATGCAGGAAGAACTAGCAACTTATTTTAAGGAAAGAATGCTAGCACCATGTTACACTATTGTAATTTTAAAAGAATTACATAAATTGTATTGTATTTCTTAGTATCCACACCACTATTTTGTGTCAAATATTCAAATGCACTTTTTTAATAAGAGAAAATATAGATCACAGCCAAATTAATTTTGAAGTCTTATGCAAATCATAAGGTGGACAGTGAGCTTTTCTATCTTGAATAATGTTTTAGTATTAGTTTCCCTATACCAGAAGCTTGAGGACAGTATAGTAGCTGCTTACAAACAGACTTTAATTATTTCTTTTTAGCCTCATTCCTTGACCAATGAGTCTGTATAAGAAGTTAGTGGCCTCCTGTCTACACACTATTACGCTACACGCCCTCTCCATGTGTACACCTTTGTCCATAGCCTTTATGCCCCATGCAGCCTTAATCATATGCTCATTGACCCTTGATACCAAGTTATACAATTCCTTTTGAACACTGATTTCTCATTTACCAACCTCTCATCACCCCTATCATGCTGCTGCATGTATGTATCCTATCCATGCCTCTCTAACCCCGGTTCCTCTTTCTGTCTTTCTCCTTTACACTGTGCATGTGACTGCATCTGCTGTGACTGATCAGGGCTTAAAGGGAAACACAGGGGAAAAGGTAAGTGCAGGACGGCAGCCCGCCTGTGCATATTTTAGAAATTTCTCACAGTGGGTGGTTGGGATAATGTGTAAGGGGACTTTGGATAAAATACGATGTGTGCAGGAATCGTGATTTATATTACTTAGTCTTTATTATTTTTAATAGCCTTCTGGGGCTCACTTTTTGATGACAGTTCTCACAGTGGTTGAATAACCAGTATTTATTCTTAATACAGCAGTTCTAAAGCTGATGTCTTGAACCCCTATAACATCTTTTAGAAATGTTTGGAATGTAGGTTTTGGATTATTTATGATCTTTAAATAATAAAAAGAAATACTGCTTTCTTGTCCTTAACATAATGAATGGCAATATTTTTTCTTGTAAAAACAGTGCAATATTTCTGTGCATTTTTAAACTCCCCAGTCTACAAGGGATATTGTGGTTTTTGTATTTTTCATTTCATTTTATTTATGTATTTATTTATTTATTTTATTGTTTTGTTGTTTTTTTTGGGGGGGGGGTGGTATTTTATGTAGAGGGGTTAGAGATGCATTTAACACAGAAAAACATATATTGGGCATTGTATTTTCAAGCGTACATATATACACAAAAATCTAAAATGTCTGCTCAACCTTTGGGATTGTGTTGAGAAGCAATGATCTTGCCCTCACTATGATTGAGTTCGACTGAAACAATGTAACCACAAAGGTTGAACATGTTACCACCATGGCTTGTATATATTTGGTTATTTACTGTAACTATTTTCCCTTTCTGTGTCATTTAGTTGAGCTTTTTCATTTTTAGTTTCATATTAAAGCCATTTAAGTTATAAATGCTGGCATTAATTAAAAAAATAGAATTAAACTTATATTACCTTGTTATCAAGGACTTTTAAAAAAACAAAGAGAAGCTATTAGTCATACAGATTGGATACTTACTTAATTATGTCAGTTTTGTAACATTTCTCTTTGATCATAACTGGCAAAGAATAGGAAATCCTTAACTCTATTACCTTGGATTTTCAAATAGCTGTATAAAACATAAAATGCATAAAAGTTTGAGTACCAAAACCGTATAAATTGGCTTTCAATTTGATTGATGTTTAGGTAGTCCAGGATTCTCCTTTATCAAATTTCTCAGGATAGAGCTGATGGAAAATGGACGCACACTAAAGTTCCTGTCTGGCCACAGTTTTGGGAAATTGTGCTGAAAGTCTGGGTAAACCACTGTGGTATGGCTGACACTCTGTAAATTACCCAGATTGTGACATGTGGAACATGTCCACCGGGCTCTGTTTACTCTGTAGTAATCCTCCCAATTCCCACATCAAACTTTGAAGTGTGACCTTAAACCAATAACTAACGACAGATTTAATTGTGCATTTAATAAAAAATATATTTAAAAAGATAAAAATGATATATAAAATAGAAAGCATGTTGTTTAGATATAGATTTTTTTCTTTTCTGTTATTTTTCAATTCTGTTTTTATTTTTATGTCTGTCTATCTTTAGGGAGCACCAGGGGAGCCAGGTCTTTCTATCATTGGCCCTCGAGGACCTCCTGTAAGTGCTGTTATTGCCAAAAAACTAAATCAATCAATCAATCTATCTATCTATCTATCTATCTATCTATCTATCTATCTATCTATCTATCTATCTATCTATCTATCTATCTATCTATCTATCTATCTATCTATCTATCTATCTATCTATCCATCTATCTATCTATCTATCTATCTATCTATCTATCTATCTATCTATCTATCTATCTATACAAACCATTTATATATAAAAACCTCTCTGGAGCATCATTTAAGGACTGAGCGGCTTTGATTAACCTGTAATGATGGTCATTTACTGAGAGAGAAGAAACCTTAAAGATAACGATTCACATACTACTATATTAGATGGTATCCTAATAGACTTTGTCTGTAATGAGTCGTTTGGCCCCAGGATGAAATGACAAGCCCCAGGATGAAATGGGGCTTGTCCCATTCCCGGCACCCACTCCCTATCTTCTTTCTGCATTCCTTGTTAAACCGAAGGGGTAATGTTTCCATGTCGGAAGTGCAATTTCCTTTCTGATTATGCTGTGAATGGCTTTGGCCATGCTTTGTTCTGCGGTTTTCCAATTTATCCCCCCGCACTCCTAGCTGACAGACTTGGGATACCTTGATTTCATGGCCAGTAGACTGCTCAAGCAGGATCGGACATCTGGTTTTCAACTTGCTGATTGCAGGTCTCACTTTTACCACATCCCACCACTAGTAATAAGGCATGAGTAGAGGACAGCAGACTGTGAAAGTGAGGGTCATGACAGAGTAATGTCAGAACGAGATTGCTAAGGACACAAAGCTTTCACAGCAGGTATGGTGGCTCACAGCATGGGCTTTGTGTTAAGGACTGCAAGTGGGTCACAGGGGTTGCTTTAAAAGTGGTATGGAGAGACCAAGGGAAATAATAAATCATCCTTTTGTATGTGACAGCAATAATTGACTTTTCACATAATCAATAAAAAAACATTTTGGAAAAGACAAATTCTTATTACATAATACTACGGTACACCAGATTTTATAGCCTTGATACAAACTTTATGACAACACATAGTGAACTGTTATATATTACAATTGGTGGAAACGTTGAAAGAATACCTTTAACTGATATTCATGTCATAGGTAACAATAAACTAACAATTTAATTGTGAATATTTTAAAAATAGCCAAACAAAAGTTATTAAGTCTTCTGCTACATATCCCAAAGCTTTTCAGAGGGTCAAGATTTTATGTATGAAAAAAAAATTCCCTGCGCTGTGAACCACTTCTTCACAATTTGACCCTGATGAATCTTGAAATAGTGATCCTGGAATATGCCTGTATCATTAGGGTGGTAAATGCATTGTTAGGATAGCATGGCAATTTATTACATAAGCTCAGAACATGGTAAATAAAAAAATAATAAAATGGCTACATTTTTAGTGAACAGGCAATGTATGTAAAACACCAACATCACTATTATTGTAAGTATGGGATATGAGTGTATGGGACAAGACATGCAGTTACATTATTTGTTAATTTAGTAAAAGATTAATTAATGTATATACATTTTCATTACAGAGCACCTAATGGACCTAGTTTCTATTTTACTTGCTTACTCACTCATTCACGTACTTATACATTGGTGGAGCTTTGCATTGTATAGTAATTATTTTTATCTAATTTATTCTGTTTTAAAAGGTAATTAAAAAAGTTATTTCTTTGCAGAACTTTCATGCCATCATTTATACTACTCCATATTGGTTTCTGTTGTGAGAAAATACCTTTATTTCTAACCCCAGAGCCAAACATGTAATTTTATTTATGTGCTGCACTCACCAGTTCCTTGTAATTTCTTGGAGATTTCGTTTAGTCCATTTTCTTTCTTGTTCCTAAGGATATTGAATGACCACATCTTGTCTCAGGGTACTAAAAGATTTCCAGCATTACAAACTGACCATTGTGTTTAAGGGAATGTAAGACTAATGGATATTGACATTTACTTAATTAATTTAATGACTTCCATGTTGCTTGTGAGTTATAGGATTAGTGTGGTCTTGTTTTGTTTGGTTTTCTGTATGGTCTCTGTAGTGCAGGATTTCAGGGCAGCTTCTGTTGTTTTAGGAATTGTGTACTTCTTCTTTTCCTATTTCACACAGAGTACTTACAGCAGACAAAAGGGAGTTTTTCTTATAAACTTTTTATAACACTGACCCAGCATTCATCTCATTAATATAATTTAATTAAATAATCCATGTGTTAACATTGTTATCTTTTGGCAACGGGTATTAAATATATAAAGTTGATGGTCAGTGTGTGTTTGTGTGTTTCCTCTATACAAATCCACACCGTTGCTGCAATTACGATGGAATTTGACATACGGTACTAGTGAAGACATTTTTTGTCCGTTGTTTATTTTATCCACTTACCATATAGATAAACGTTGTAGTTTTACAATTACAGACTGTAGTAAATCAGTTTTCCTTTTTTTTTTTTGGTTCTCTGTATTCTATTAGTCAGGGCCATAACAGAAGGTATAATTTAAATGGTGTTTTATTGTTAGTTCTGCAGTGCTGCTGTTTCATTTAAAAACCCCAGTGACACTGCTGGAATGTAAATAATGCACCAACCAAATAAAACCTGCTCTGTAGTGGTATTATTGGTGTCCTGACCATTAGAGAACAGAGTACAGGGGACTAACACAGTATGTACTGTAGTCGATAAGCAGATGGAAACAGTCTTTAATTGTAGAACTAAATTAGATGAGTGAAACTGATAAAATGGACACTAAGTAAATTAAAAGATGTGTCCGACCTGTGACCAGACTTTTGACTGGTATTTTACTTACGCTTTGGGACCCTACTGAGGATTATATACCTTTTAGAACCACGAAAAAGTGGCTCATGGTGCTTCATTTTAGCACGCTTTAGCTAACCATCAACTGCAGAGTTGATTTAAGTCGTATCAGTGTGTCTGATATTGTGATGACATAATTCGAGCATGTGTTTTGGGTGTCATGTGCAATTAACCACTCAACTTGTCACAAACTTTGTGGATTGATATTTCAACAGGGTAGTTAGTTTAAAAAAAAAAAAAACATGTGTATGTGTGTTGCATGTATAAAAAGTATATTTATTTTTCTTTATGATTTCTTTCAGGGTCAGCCTGGCACAAGAGGATTCCCTGGCTTTCCTGTATGTCATTATAAGCTTTACTGTTATTATTAAATGTTTCTAAAAAAAATTAAGTAGCATTAATAGAGCTTATATTTTGTTACATGGTTATATATGGTCAAATTGCTGTAGGTTGTCAATTAATCTTGTAATGATCATAATGCTTCATGGATAGCATTATTCTGATTAAACAATTAAAATCTATTGTTCTTTCATATTCCTTCCCTGTAGTTAAATATATTTTCATTTTTAATAATAGTTTTCAAAATATCAGTCTAGACACTGGTGAAAAAACTACTCAGAGCCCCCTAATTAAAGCCTCACCTTGTTCTTGCTCTCTTTATTAGGGCCCTATCGGTCTGGATGGCAAACCTGTAAGTAGCCTTATACAAATGTTCATTGTATTCAATGGTTCTGCATGAATTTCCTGGACAAAGCTGAACCTAATTTCTTCCACTTATTAGAATCACAACTTAAATTGTGTGTGTAATTTTACAGTAATTTCTGTAAAATCTCTATAGTAATAATTAAGACAGTTGTAATGTGTGGAAATGTGTGGACCAACTGTCTGCAATCATAAAAATATTTGACTAGGTAAAATGTATTTATTTTTATGTATTCATTTATTTGTAATCTTTTACAGGGGCAAAATGGTCCGAAAGGGGATATGGTAAGCATCCATTGCTTTTCTAAAAATTTCTTTAGTTTAAGAGTTCATCTGAACTTACTATAAATACTGGCAAGGCTCATTAAGCCACTTATTATGCTCATTAAGCCACTATTATTATACACTACAGGTCTGACCCACACAGCATGATCTAAATTAACCAGTAAGAGATTAATCAAAAAAGATGTCAGAGTTCATAAAATGTAGTCATTATTTTTAATGATGGGCTTTAATGCTCGTGCTTTTTTAACCTGTGGAGTGTTACTATATGACTCTCTAAAGAAAGTAGGGTTAAATTCAGGTCCGTCTATGCCAGGGCCAGTTTTTAGTTAATATGTTTTTATACCCAATTCTTTTGAATGCTTTAGTAATTTAGTGATGGGCTAACTCATGTGTGGTAAATGACCCAGAATTCTAATCTCTGCACTGACAACGAGTTCTATAGTTTAAAACCACGTACCCTATTATAAATATTGTTTAATGTATAGATTAATATTGATTAATAGTTCGATATATTTCTAAAATCACATATCCCGTTATAAAATCTAAAACTTTATTTGTCCATTACATTATTCTGTATTAGGAAAACCTCATAAGATCTATAAACATTTTCAAATATCTACCTGAAAATAAAACCTTGACCAATCGCAGATGTAACACTTTCGGCCAAAGAGATGTCATGAAAAGTTGGTATCTCTGCATTATAATGACACCTTTATGTAGTGAGCGTCACTATTTAATAACCCTACAGTTCTAGTAATTGAAATTCAATGACTCCTTTAAAATCACAAAGTTGGAGACTATGGTCTTCTGGATTATGATTCAGTCTTTTACTTATTAGTTTTTCTGAATTGTTACCTCCTTATGGGTGGTGATAATCACATTTATATAAAATCTATTTGCAATGCTGGATTTAAGGTGGTTAATGAAGAATTACATTATAGAATTCACTTTTTTATTAAATTTGCATAAAAAAGCTAACCATGTCTTCCTTTGTGTCAAATAACTAATCACAAAAAACTTGTGTTTTAGGGCTCTCCGGGTCCCAGTGGACTTCCTGTAAGCATTTCCAAAGTTGCTTTACTAATATTAATAAACACACATTTTGTAAAATTACATACATAATTCTTTTTAACATATGTAATTATTACAGGGTGAACCAGGTCCAAAAGGAGAAAAGGTACTTATTTACTTACAGATCCTATATTTTTGTATAACATCATACTTGTAGCTTAAATAACATGGTTTATGTCTTTTGTGTTATTTGTCAGGGTGTGTGTGGTGATTATACACATCGGGTAAGTGAATGCTGTTTTTACAGCATTTTATACAATATGCAGTTAAATTAAATTGTAAATCCATTTACATGCATGTGTTATAAATGGAAAGAAGAAAGAGACGAAGCACTTTCTTTGAAAGTGAAATACATGTAATGTGAAGAAAATGTGTAAACCATCAAAGTGGAACTCTATTAAACAGTCTGATAAGTCTGTCTGGAAAAATATTAGGTTATCTAATGTGTTAAATGAATCTAACCATATTTATAGCTATTTTGCAAATAAAATAAATAGTGACAAATACAGAAGAATCAATGTGCATCAGTATAGTCTTAAAGAATAGAAAAGACTAAATAAATAATAAAAAAATGGCATTTTTCAATATCGCATTGGTGACCTACCAAACAGTGGTGACATAAAAGAGCACCTCTTTTTTTGTGGTGGGGTAACAATTTTCATTGTCAGATGGTTTGCAAAGCTTATAAGATTATAAGGTAAGCAAAATTATAAGAGCTATTGGAATCACTGCATGACTCTTTGTGTGTGCGTATGTACATGTGGATGTGTTTGGTGGGCCACTTTAGCAGTGGCTTCCAGTGAAAACTATGGCAACATTACGCTCCAGTCAGGCTCTTATGTTAAAGATTTGTTGGATCCTCCCTGTTTGTTGCTCCAGAAGTGTTTCAGGCATGCTGCAAAGAGAGATCCAGATCAGGCCTTTTATTTAAATTTGTCTACGTCCCTTAAAGAATTATACGTCAACTGCATTTATATGTCGTATGTCTGGCATTATCAATTCTTTTAATTAATTTATGTAGTATTAAGCAGTATGTAAATATATACTATTATTAAAGGTGGTGAACACATGTAAAAATTAGTCATGAAAATTAACATGAAATAAGCATTTCAGAAAAAAGTCAGGTTAGGCTGTTAGGCTGATGATTATAGAACATTAACAACTAGAAAACACTCCTTTAATCTGTACCTCATAATCCTGATGATCTCAACAGAAGCGGCGGGGGGGGGGGGGGGGGGGGGGGGGGGGGGGGGGGGGGGGGGGGGGGGGGGGGGGGGGGGGGGGGGGGGGGGGGGGGGGGGGGGGGGGGGGGGGGGGGGGTATATATATATATATATATATATATATATATATATATATATAAACTTTTGGATTTTACTTTGTTTAATTATCAGTTTATTCACTGTCAATCCACTCCACTCCTGGGTCCTGTTTGTCAGTTTTTTCTGACCTTTTACGCTTCTTTGCATTTTCAAGTACTGTTACTTTCTCTCCCTGCCTTGCTATTTCCCTTGAATCGCTCCTTTTTCACTTGTTTCTTTGTTTCTTTTCCTTTTGCCCTCTTCATCTCAATGACACCGTTTTCTTCCTTTGGCCTGCTGGTCATCTTGTTGCCCCTGTGACATTTTGCACTGCGACCTACCTGTGCTTTGTGACCTGAGCAGATGTTACCCATCACCGTGCGCAACATGCCCTCAATAAGCCCTCTAATTCTAAAGCGCCTCAAGGTACATCTCTCTCTGCCATCCTCTGACAAAGATACCAACTGTAGTTGACTTGTTGCCAGCCAAACTCCACATTTTGAAAACCCTCCGTGCCACCACTGTGTTTACTGACCTCACTCATTCATGCTTAATTCCTATTTAGAAGCGGAAGCCTTAGCTACCATTATAAAGCTATGGCACTGCAGCCAAATAAAACGCATTTTAGATTTTACAGCAATTTACACTGGTTTCAAGTTGACATTTGTAGTCACGAATTAGCATTTATTGGAATACTCACATACTGACAAGCCATTTTTCAAAACCATAGGCATTTACTCATGAATACTTTACCAACTGCCAAAGAAAGCTTTCCAAGAAATTAAACTTTTATGTACTTGAACAAACTTCCCCTGGTAATGTAAGACAAGGAAATGTGCAATTATTTGCATACTGTGCAATTATTAGCACACTGGCAGGAAGTAACCTGGCAAAATGTATTCCTGACTTTTTTGTACTTTTAGTGAGGAAATATTTAAAAACACAGTGGCCATAGAGAGTTCATTGTTACAGACTAAGGTTTTTGTTACACAGACCTTTATACTTTGTTGGGAGAAAAATACACTTAGTTTGATAAGAATTACCAAATCTATGTCAGATACATAGAAATTTAAAAATTACTAATTGGAATTTGCTAGTTTACTACCTGGCACATGTTGACCTCAGCTGGCATCCATACACCATCTTTTTCCAACAGGTGTGTGTGCCAAAAAGGCATCATGTTTGGACTCAACAGCCTCTATTAAGGGTAAAAATGGGAATTTACATCAGTACTGACAGTGTGTGCCATTTAAGTTGGTTCCTGTCATAGCCCTGGGTAGTCATAGGGGAATAAGTCAGTTTAATGAGGTTCCTTATAAGATATTAATCATGTGTATAAAGACCTGAACTAATAGAGAACTAATAGACAATGGATAGCTATTCATTGGAAATTGTGTTGCTGATCTGTCAGAAATAAATGTAACATATTACCCACAAAGAGAAATCCTTATTTCTATTTTAAATAAATTATTGTTTTAATTAATTTATCCAATTAATTTAAACAAATATGTTTATCTATTAAAAAATTATGTTCTTTTCATGTAGTATTGTAGTCTCATTATCTCATTAAAAGAGTAAAGCAGATAATGTTTTTAAAAAACAATTGATTACTTAGATCAAATGTACCCAGCACAAACAGTATTTGAGCCCATAGCTTCGACTTGGTCAAAGTTTCGGGGAAAAAAATGCAAATACAAAACTCTGTAGTTTGGATTGTTTTCCAAACATGGTCCTTGCTCCATGAATTAAAACAACCACTAGTAAAATAACACATTTCCCTTGTTAAAGTCTTAACTGCTATGCTATAATTTCAATTCAAAACTAAGCTTCAGAGGGTTTGCTTCCTTTCATTTTCAGTCACTGAAAATTATCTTGTGAACCTAGTTGTAGTGTAATTAATTAAGACTGAAACTGAAGGGACCCTTATGCTGATTCTTATACTAAAAAAACAAAATATTTTTCATTCTTTGTCTCAGATGTTAATGTACTATCTATTAGCAGGGTGAACCAGGAGCTCAGGGACCACCTGGCCTTCCTGGCCCGCCGGGGCCTCCTGGCACGACAGGCGCTAGTGGGCCACCTGTAAGTCTACTGTCATTTTTGATTTTGATCAAATATAGATCAGGTATAGAACAGGTCAGAGCTACATTTTCATTTAAAACAAACTGGTAATGTGATTATAACAGGCTAAATTGACCTCACTAATTTACATCTTGCTACAATTCTACTGTTGTTCTATCTATTGATGCTTTCTAGCAACTGTTTGGGGAATAATAAAACTATGAACTTCAAAACCAAGTAACCTTACAAATTTCGTGATCCTGAAATCCCCAATTTTTCAATTGTTTCCTCGAAATCAAGAATGGGATAACATCAAATAAATCTATCAACATTTATGCAATATTTTTAAATACAGTTTTTAAATATAATGGCATTTTGATTTGCCCTTAAAGATTATCCAGTTATGCCATAATAAGAGAACTGCAAAGTGAGAAGGTGAAAATGTAAATTTGCATTTTTAAAGCAATGAAACTATTTTTAAAAACATGTTTACTAAATGGGCGGCACAGTGGCTTAGTGGTTAGCACATTCGCCTCTCAGCACTAGGGATTCCCGCTTCGAATCCCAATCTGGGTGGAGTTTCCATGTTCCCCCCGTGTCCGTGTGAATTTCCTGGATCAAGTTCAATTGAGTTCTCCAAATTACCCCATATAGAGTGTGTTTATTGTGAGTGATTGTGTGCCCAGCAATAGATTGGCGACCCTAGTAGAGGATAAAGAGGAAGGTAATGGATGGATGAATGTTTACTTATTGTATACTAAACAAGAGGGACCAGATTGTTTTACTGGATAGAATATGTTTTATATAAATTTTTTAAAATTCAGTATCTTATTTACATTACTTAAAAAATAACGCAGTCAGCTGGTGATGACATATAATTTTGATAATTTTTAAGTTCACATTACCCAGAAATCAAGTCCAAATAAGGTTGAGATAAAAAAAAAAGCCTAGGATTACTTATATAAAGTATTGAGACTGAGACCAGAACACCATATACCAAAACACCACATATACCAAAACACCACTGTTTATCATAATACATATGTAAATCAAATAAATAACTTGGCTTATTATAAAAACTGTATTATGGCAAGGAGTGTACAACATATTTTATATTTAATATGTAATTAAAAGTGATAAACTGCTTAAACACTTAAACTCTATCTTACACCATGAGCAAGAGACATTACATCACATCACTATGCTTATTGCTAGCTTACATTCCACTAACACTCTATAGTCCCGCCTTCTGTCTGCATAATTTAAATAGCAACGGTGCTTGCAATTGCCTGTGCTGTGCACATTTGACATCTTGCTAAAGATCACTAAAATATGGCCCTTAAAGTGTTATGAAGTACACTGGTATTACCAAGTGTCTTTAAGGTATTTTAATTTATGAAATTATTAATATTCTTTTATTGTGATTTTGATTATTATAAAATCAGTTGGTGCAGATAGAATGCATGATCTTAATAATGATGTTAATGATGTTGTAGGATAGTTGTCAGCTATCCCTGATCTTTCATGGTTTCACAAAACTCTTAAATTAGCTCTTAAATTATTTTGAATAATAATAATAATAATAATAATGATAATAATAATAATAATACATTTTATTTATACAGCACTTTAAGGGACCTCAAAGACGCTTTACAAAACATTAATTCATTCATTCATTCATTATCTTCCGCTTTATCCTCTATTAGGGTCACAGTAGGGTTTCCCATGCCCATCCAGGGAAGAATGTCTCGAGCGCTGGGCAGATACACCCAGGACAGGGCGCCAATCTATCGCTGGGCACACACTCACTCCACAGGGGGCAATTTGGAGAACTCAATTGACTTGATCCATGTTTTTTGGACTGTGGGAGGAAACCGGAGAACCCGGAGGAAATCCACGCAGACACGGGGAAGAACATGGAAACTCCACCCAGATGGGGATTCGAACTGGGAATCCCTAGTGCTGAGAGGCAAACGTGCTAACCACTAAGCCACCGTGCTGCCCTTTACAAAACAAATAAAATAAAATAAAATATTTTGACTACTAACTGGGTAATGTTTTCAAGGGAAAACCTGGAGAACCTGGGAAACCTGGTAAAGAACTAAAGGTAGGTAGCACATTTTAAAATATACAGAGTGCAGTGAATAATATGATAAATTTAATGCTGTTCCTTTAGGTTAACATTTGTTATGTAATTGTATGTTTGTTGATTCTTTTACTCACAGATGTTGCAAGGGATTAAGGTAAGTACAGGGACAAATATGAAAAGATATCTCATCTTGCATTAATATAAAGTCATATCAGTTCAAAAATAAATTTGATTTATAAATGTGGTCATTTAGCTGATGCTTTTATCCCAAGTGACTTACCTGGAGTCAATTAGGGTTAAGGGTCTTGCTCAAGGACCCACATCGGTAAATTCAGTGGTTCTGGGATTTAAACCCATAACCTTTAGATTGAAAGCACAACACCCCAACCAACTACCACATTTTTTGTTGTATAAAACATTTCTTCAGTCTTCTTTGGAATTGACATTTTTATAGCGTGCTGAAAGCACTTCTCCAGTCTGTAATATGCCAGAGCATATTTAATTGTGTGTTGCAACATGTTGCGTTATCGGTGTTACGTTCTAGTTTCTGTCCATTGAGTTTCAGTCCAGCTGAATCAACAGCATATTTTACAGACATATTGTAAACAGACCTAAGGTTCAGGCAAGGTTCAGCAGTTTAGGGGGTAAGTTTAGACCTCGACTGCCAGAACAGAAAGGATGGATATGTTGTTCAACATCGATTTGTGTTGCTATTAGATAATCTCTCTTTTTTCCCAAATTTATTTATTGCTGTAGATTATTTACACAGGGTATTTTAAAGAGACATGCAGAGGCTGTGAAGAGCATCCTTTATATGTTAACAGCATAACAAAGCTCAAGGCATATATTTTATGAAAATCCTATGAAGAAATATCTCCCATAAATTTGTACTGTAGACTTATGTCTTTTAAGTTTAAACCATCTAAAGATATATAATATTTGGCCATATTATACTATAATGATCAAATACATTTTTTTTTCTTTAACTATAGGGAGAACCCGGTGTACCTGGCCAAAAGGTGGGTTTGTTAAACACATTGTTTTTAACAATGTGGAAATATGTTACTGTGCAAATGTTTTGGAAAAGTTTGGACAAAGGTTTTACAAATAAAAACATCTCAAAGGGTAGCCTATTGGTTTGAAGTTAATTCTCATTGATATGACCTTCACATAACCTTGAATAAATAGTTAATAAATAAAATAAAATACGGGAAAATTATGAGAATTTGCATATATATTATTTATAATTAACTACGAATGCCTAAAAAAACCATCAAAACTTGGAGTTATTTTCACAAGTGACTAAATGTTTTACTCATTATTGTACATTGTGTTAAAAAGTATTTTATTACATTTATTAAAGAAAGGCATTTTATACTGTTATGATTTTCAGTCCAGCTGTGTCAACATGTTCTACAGACATATTGTAAACAAACATAAGGTTCATGTAAAGTTAAGCAAATTCCTATCCTGACCCTCAGGATGCATGTACCAGTAACAAAAAAATATGTCGAAACAAATAGAGCAAACATGGATAAGCTTTTTTAAATTAAAATCATGCAGTAAGTAGATAGGTGAAACTCTAAACAATATTAGATTATAGATTACGATCTCAAAAATATGGGTATATCATATCAAATATTATTATACTATATGCAAAACCTGGTGGGACAATGACACATGCAGTTAATTTTTCTGCTTGGGTCACCATTTTCTATTATGTAGGCTAGACTAGTTCATCCACACCAAACTATCCCAACCATGTTATTATGGACCTTTTTTGTCTTTTTTTATGTTAGAACAAATGTTCTGTGATAAAATAGTTTGTCTTAAACATTTATCTATTGTAAACAGTATGTACTATATTTTTTCCCTTTTTCCTTTTTGTTTTACAGAGTGTGCTTTAAACATTATTCCTTTTTTTCCCTCAACATCTTTTAGGGTGATCATGGTGAGACAGGTCCCGAAGGCCCCATGGTAGTTGCTTTTATTTACAATTATTTTAATTATATATATATATATATATATATATATATATATATATATATATATATGTGTGTGTGTGTGTGTGTGTGTGTGTGTGTGTGTGTGTGTGTGTATATGTGTTTATCCATTAAAAATATGATAAAATATAATTGTGCCACTTAATACACTATTAAGTGTAATAAAATAAAATTGGGCGGCATGGTGAGTTCATGGTGGGTGGGTGTGTGTGTGTCCATTGTGTGTTCAGTGTGTGAGCAAGTGTGTGCCCAGCGTGTGGTGACCTTTCCTGGGTGTATCTGCCCAGTGCCTAAAATGCTCCTGGATATCCATGACATAACTATCTTTTATCTAACACCAGAATCATATTCACACAAGATAGGCCTTAAGTTTTTTATACTTTGCCTTTCAGGGATCCAAAGGAGACCAAGGACAGAAGGTAAGCTCATGTGATTGGCATTTGGACGCAAAGTACAGGAAGTTTTTGGCACTCAAAGCATTGTTATTCCTTGTGAATTTTACCATACACAACATAAGCTAAATCTGGATGACCTATATGTACCTGTGTATCGGCTACAATTTTTGTATTAACTATTTACATATACATTAACTATATGCCAGCTAATAGTTAAAAACTGCTGTGAAGACAGTAGTGGAAAATAACTTCCAAATGAATGTATTATATTTTCCTTTTAACCCTTTAATTCTATCAGTGTGCAGAGAAAAAAAGAGTTTGATCTGTCAGTATAAGACCAACCGCCCAATATTGGTGAAGATGATGGTGCTCTATTTTTTCACAATTGCCTATGTTGAAGAAAGTAATATTTGCCTTTTGCTTCCTTCCAACACAAATACAGCACACATACATAAACACATACACATGGTCTATATTAGACCTTTAGGAAAACACTTTAAGTAAGTGACGTGTAAAATAGTGATTATCTTTGCATTAATTCTTAATCTGTACATATGGCATATAGTATGCTCACAAAAATGCTATTAAATTTTGGCTCTGTCTATCTATTGTATATTTGTAAACTTTGAAGTAGATGTATGATTGATTTGATTAATATATAGGGAGAGGATGGTAGCATGGGAATTCCAGGAGAGAAGGGTGAAAAGGTATACATTTTTTGTATAGTTTACATGCTCACTATTGCATGGTGTGGGTTTTATTATTTCTATTTAGTTAAGGTAGCAGATCATACAACATATAGTATAGATCATAGATTTGGTGGTTGGGTTGCAAATATGTTTTAATATGTTTTACTAGTTGTTATTCTGGAAGGTGAGGTATTTTTCAAAATTAAACCACATTGTTGCTAAACTAAAATTATTATTTATGGACAAATTAGAACCAAAAGTACATCAATATTTGCTGTGGACACCAGTGTCTTTAAAACAGTGTCAGCTCTTATGACTAGTGTAATTATTGCAGGAACAATAAAATCAATGTAACGCTCGCCTACCTCGATCAAAAGTGGCTGCGCCGGAGAAGCGCAGAGCCGCAGCGCCTTAATGTGCTGAAGGGAGCCAGGCACTCAGGTAGCAGAATAACTGAATTTATTTTAAAGGTGTAGACATACCAACAAACAGAGGAGGTACAATGTGAGCAAACATAAAACTAACGACGTGCACGGAGGAAGGGGAACACTGGAAGTAAATACACACAGACACCCGACCATGTGCACAAAGCAAACCAATGAAAAAAAAGAGTTAATTAACTAAAATAACGACCATGAACGAAAGTTAATTAACTCAAAGGAGGACAGGTGCCCTAGGCATGTGTTACAATCAAGAACTTCTATGAATCAGTTAAATTATTAACCTAAAGCATAGTTAAATACATTCATTTATTCATTCATTATCTCCCGCTTATCCTCTATTAGGGTCGCGGTGGGGTTCCCCATGCCCATCCAGGGGAGAACGTCTCGGGCGCTGGGCAGATAGACCCAGGACAGGGCGCCAATCCATCGCTGGGCACACACTCACTCACACAGACACACTCTATAGGGGGCAATTTTGAGAATTCAATTAACTTGTTCCATGTTTTTGGACTGTGGGAGGAAACCGGAGAACCCGTAGGAAACCCACGCAGACACGGGGAGAACATGGAAACTCCACCCAGATGGGGATTCGAACCGGGAATCCCTAGCGCTGAGAGGCGAACGTGCTAACCACTAAGCCACCGTGCCGCCCTAGTTAAATACATAGTAAAGAAAAAATCAAACACTGGGGCAACTATAAAAAAACAAACAACACTAAACTTGAAGAAATTTGGAGGAGGGCAGGACAAGGCAAGCTCCAGTCTGGATAAAGACGTGTATGTAGAAAAAGCACAAGGCAGAAGCACAGCCAGCAGTTCAGCTTTGAAAAAGGATGCTGCTGTTAGTATCAAAGTGGAATTGAGACAAAAGATAAATAATACCCCTAAAAAGTGCAATGTGATGAACTGTTGCAATGAGAAAAAAGAAAAAAAGGAGTTGGTAGGTGATAGGTAATGAAGTGATATACATATGAAAGTAAGGAAGGCACCCAGGTCATTTTGAATGTCTGATCCCAGAAGTAGGGGTAGTAACATGGAGTTTGGGGGAAGTGACAAGTATGAACTGCTTTGCTAATAGTTAAAACTGCATGAATGTGTTAAACTGTAAACTTTACCAATGAATAGAATGAGCAGGTTTTCTTATTTTCTAACTTCCTTGTTGTCCGGTTTTAATTTTAGTTTTCTCTTGGACTTTATTCAAAAAAATGCATATGTATATTTGTATTCTTACCTTTATAAATACCTTTGCTTTTAAAAAAATGTCTGTATGCAGCTATTTTCTAGATACCTAAAGTCTTAACTGGTACTGGTCCAGACTAAATCCATTGTCATATTCAATTGTTTCCCTGCTACATTAAGCTGTAGAATTTTTCCGGGAACTGCCTATGCAGAGAAATCTCAATCCCCAGCACACAATGCCTGCAAAGCCTCACCAGTTACACCATGACAGTTTGCCATGGTATCAGCTGATTATGCTGTAGTAATGTCTCCAGTTCAAAGCCCCCTAGGATTGCCCGGGATAATTACAACACACTTGTGTCACATATCTCTTAACAATGTATGACCCTGCTAAGGGTCCTACCATAGCACCTGTTAAGGTCTCACATAATTTGAGCTTTTGCTGAGCGCCAAGTTGAGTGTGCCAAGCTAGGCTCTGCCACCTGCCCTGTACTCAGACCTGCTGGAGTCTTCATGCAATGTCCGTGCTCTTAATACCTTTGAGTGTTTGCTGTCTGCATGCCTGTAAGTGAAACTCCTTAAGTGCTTAAAAGTTTTTTTTTTGTGGTGGTGCTTGTCCCAGTAACACAGCTTGATGTAAGGTCTCTTTTCTCAATGGCATGTTTAACAAGTAGTGTGCGGCTCTGTTAAATTTTATGTAATTCAGGGTATGTTTTTTCTTGGCATCTTTACAATAATGGGGATGTTATTCTGGCTTTTCAGGGTGAGCTAGGAATGCCTGGGTTGCCTGGAAAACAAGGAGCCAAGGTAGAAAGCATGGCATATTCCTTTAATAATAACTACATAGGCACATATACATACTTTGTACAAACATAAAGACAATATATGTATATAATATATATATATATATATATATATATATATATATATATATATATATATATATATATATATATATATATATATATATATATATAAACTATTCATATATTTCGAGAGAGAGAGAGTTGATAATTTGTAGAATATGTATTTTAATAATAATTGGAATTGAATAATCAAGAAGCTTTGCATTCAGGCATCATGTAGTTAAAATCTGTACAGTTTTATAGTGCAAAAATGCAACAAACTGATAAACAAACTGATTATTTATTAAACAGTCAACTTCAGTTCATACGCCTGAGCTTGGTGGTCTTGTAAATTAAAAGTGGTAACATCATGGAATAGTGTCTGTGCCTAACTACATGTCCTTGTTTGTGGCCTCAGCTGTGTTGATACATCACTCTCCTGGTTTTTGCTCATTAAGCTGAGTCAGATATGAAATAAATAACCATCATGTGTTCGCTACTATGAATAACAAAGCAATGTGGGGCAGCTCATTGTGGCACTGCCAGTGACCAGCTTCAAATTCCTTGGACACCCAAAGCCTGACAATCAGATCTAAATATTATCATCAGAGCGTAGGCTGATTATGCTTACAGAAATAATGGTATCTCACAGACAGCAGAGGTTTAAATCTTTAATGTTTGTATCAGCCCACGCTGATTGCCATGGACATTAGATAAACAAAATGTTAACAGAAAGGCCCTTTAGAAATAATCCATATTTATGAATTGTGACAAGGGATGCCTTTGGGCTAAACATCATTTCATAGCAGATAAGAGGTTAAAAATCTGAATTTTGCACCGTTTTCTTTTTTCCTGCATTTGATTCAACTGTTAATTTGTTTCAGGGAGATATTGGTTTTCCAGGAACTCATGGAGAAAAGGTAAATCTGTCCTTAGTTAAACCATGACAATAAGAAATTTTTATATTTTTTAAATATTTGGAGTACATTATTTTTCTCTATTATGGTAAAGGGTCATTCAGGTCTTCCTGGTATTCCTGGGAAGCGAGGCTATAAGGTAGGCCTTAGTGGGCATGAAGCAAGTCTAAGGCTCACTTCGATGCGTGCAACGTAATTTGATGCTTACTGTCATCAAATAATTTAAATGTTCTTGAGTGTGCATGAAAAGGATTGGGTGTGTGAATTAGTTGTCTAACTGCATAGTGAATTTAAATGCTTCTAGTGTCCACTATCTATTTAACTTTTGTTCTTGGTTTTAGACTCATGTTTAATTATTCTTGCACATGCTTGTTTTTAGCATGTTTGATGTTATTTATGGACAGTGTAGTGACATGGTATCACGACATTTATATAGTATTTCTATACAACGACATTTGACCTAAAAAACCTTTAGGTTTTCTAAATCTAAATCTAAATATATATATAGAGAGAGAGAGAGAGAGAGAGAGAGAGAGAGAGAGAGAGAGAGAGAGAGAGAGAGAGAGAGAGATAGATAGATAGATAGATAGATAGATAGATAGATCTTTACATTTTTTTTTGCAGTTACAGGGAACATAGAAGGATAATCAAATGTAGACCTGTTCACATTTACCTCAGTATTCACACAAAAAAGTTTTTTTTTAATTATTTAGTGTTTGTGTGTAGTCTATTATTAATGGATTTTCTGGTGTTTATGAAAGAAGTAACACATAATTCATTACGACATATAGAAATATGTAGTAAAAAATGCTTGGTAAGAATTTAGACTATGCTACAAATGTTAGAAATGTAGAAAAATAGGTACCTTGATCAAAGAAATGAGGATTCCCTTAAAATGTTTTGATATGTTGTATACTTTAACTTAAGTCTTTTCTTCTATTATATCCTGGCAGGGTGAAAAGGGAGAATCGAGCTCTTTAGGAGTACCTGTGAAGGGAGAACCAGGAGTCCCAGGAGTCCCTGGACCTAAGGTATTATAGAGGAATAAAAATACATTTTCTGTCTCATTTATGACTTATGGGTCATAGCCAGTTAATCATTCTGTTGACAAGTGTATTTAATATGTTACCGGGTGATAAAGGTAATAAGGTGGGACATTCTCATGACTGTCTATAGACTAAGAATATGAATATTAATAATAAGTCATTTAAGTTTGTACTTATTTATGTTTTAATGAATATGCTTTCGTCTGTATGTGTAGGGTGAAGCAGGACCTGAGGGGTCACCTGGACCACGAGTGAGTTAAAGCTATGCATTAAAAGAGTCAGGTCATTTCATGTGTGTTGTTTTTATACGCATTACCCATTTTGTTTCTCATTAGGGTCCTCCAGGACAAACAGGGGAACCAGGAAAAATGTTAATCAACAACAATGAGAACGTATGCTGTTTATCTTATTAGTGTCTAGAATTTTGAGTTATGTTTAATTTTTAATTATTATTCTTTTTTATTGCTGTTATAAACTTCTTTTTACAGGACATTCGTAATTTGCATCTTATGGTAAGTGTGTTGAAGTGGAAAAGCTGAACAAATATATATTTATTAAAGTGTGCTGTGATATTTTGGTGATTTATTCACAAAAATAATTATTTTTTTGTAACAACAGGGTCCACCTGGTCTACCTGGTCCACCTGGATTACCTGGTGCGAAGGTAATTACTCTGTATTTTGGTTTATTTGGTCAGTTGTGATTCTGTATTATAAGTGCACCTCCTTCAGTAGAGTGATAAAAACAGTACATTACTTGAATTAATTGTGGAATAATCTTTAGGGTGAAGTTGGTCTACCTGGTGCCCCTGGTCTTGATGGGGAAAAGGTAAAATTGTTTTTGTAATTTTTACTTTTTATTAAAAGCATTTATTAGCATTTATTACTCTTTTAATTATTTGATTTTGCATATACAAATTAAATATTTCAGGGTCCTCGAGGTAAACCAGGAGAAACTGGGCCTATTGGTCCACCAGGACCTGAAGGGCCACGAGGAGAAGGAGGAGTAATGGGTTTCCCTGGTCCTAAAGGAGACAAAGGGGATATGGGTCCTTCAGGTTCACCTGTAAGTATGTTGAAATAATCTGTAAGAACTAACATGATTACATTTACAGAAAGATTTTTAAAGGACATTGTTCTTTATTTTTTTAAGTATACAGTGGGTTGCAAAAGTATTCATACCCCTTAAACTTTGCCATATTTTGTCACATTACAACCACAAACATAAATATATTTCACTGAAATTTAATGTGAAAGACCAACACAAAGTGGTATACAATTGTGAAGTGGAATGAAAGTTATACATGAATCAACAATTTTTTTACAAATAAAAAACTGAAAAGTGCGATGTGCAAAATTATTCAGCCCCCCTGAGTCAATACTTTGTGGAACCACCTTTTGCTGCAATTACAGCT
>JAFMOD010000419.1:543157-563144 GCA_019802435.1 Corydoras maculifer | reverse complement strand
GTTGCACTCAGGGAAAAGGGGGCTGAATAATTTTGCACATCGCACTTTTCAGTTTTTTATTTGTAAAAAAATTGTTGATTCATGTATAACTTTCATTCCACTTCACAATTGTATACCACTTTGTGTTGGTCTTTCACATTAAATTCCAGTGAAATATATTTATGTTTGTGGTTGTAATGTGACAAAATATGGCAAAGTTCAAGGGGTATGAATACTTTTGCAACCCACTGTATGTAAAATAAAAAAAATATATCTATTTTTATTTTGTTCTTATTTTGAACTAATGTTCTTTTAATAATGTCATGTCACCATTATCAATAATAAATGACTAAATAACACATGAATTTTAGTATGTGGGTAGCATTGCGTCCATCTTTCTCATAAAGCTTGATGTTTAAAATAATGTCCTAATTACTAAATCACTAAAATTGTCAACAACTTTATCCAAAATACTCATCCTGGATTTAACTTAATTTCCCCATTCCTTCTCACTCTGTAGGGTTTAGATGGCCCTACTGGCGAAAAGGGGGTTCCTGGGTCCCCTGGTCTCATTGGATTACCAGGCTTAATGGTACGCAATGGTGCCCAGTTGGATAGATGCCATTGATGCATAGACATCAAATGACATCATAGGAAAATTGTAGTGATTGTACTCCATTATTTAAGACATTTTTAAGATATAACTTGTGTGTTCATCAGGGTCAGAAGGGTGAACATGGAGAAAAAGGGGAAAAAGCAAACCTGGTAATAATCTTTACTATTTATTTTGTATCCTTCTATTTTATATTTAATTTGCGATTCCTTAACATTAACTCTATTTTCCTTTGGGTTTACCATTTTTCTAGTATGAAAAACAATCAAAACTGATCCAGTGTTAGTTTCATCTTACTTAACAGCTCATCTGCCATGTCTGCCGCTTATTTGTCATGTTGTTACTTCTCAAATGGTTTTGGCGACCTTCAGGTTGTCAAGTGTACTGCTCCATCCCTTCTATCAGCTAATCCTATTCCTGGTCAATTTCTCCCACTGTACTTGGTTGCCTATTTCAATACACATTTTCTGATTTTGCTTTGATTAATTGTCAAACTAATTTTTTTCTGTCTCGTAGTAATCATATTAACTGTCTTCAGACTAACTGTCTGTTCTGGTTGTTGTCTGGATTACCATGGTTTCTGGCCAAACCATTCTCAAAAGAGGCAACAGACCATATCAAAGTTGACTCTATTTGACTATGACAGACTCACACTGTTGTTATAGGTGATTGATAATATGAAAACAATCTTTACAGATATATTCAGTTCTCATTAAGTAATCCTTAAGTTCTACCCCTGTCTTTAGTTACCTAACATCATCTAAATAAATTGTTATTATAGTAAAGACACAACTAACTGGATTACTTCAATAACTTATTCACAGGATAATATTGCATTGCCCATTTTTGATATTTAAAAATCTTCAATCTTTAAATACTGTAAACAAACTTGTAGAAATATAATACTTATAAATGTTTTTTTTTTTCTAAAGGTCTATGGGCCTCCAGGGCCTCCTGGACCTCCTGGACCTGTTGGGCCAATGGTAAGAAAAAATAGTTTATTCAAGGACAATGAATAATTGTTTAATCATTGTTTAAGGGTTTAATAGACTAGGTTTTGTTTACTGTTTTAGGGACCCCCAGGATTGCTAGGGCCAAAGGTGAGAATCTATTTAATATTCTTTTTTTTCAATATGTTTATTGCCACATATAAATTATTTTATTTATTTATAATTGTACATAATAACAATTTTATTGTTAGGGAGAGTCAGGAATAGGTATAAGAGGAGAGAAGGGCTCACCTGGGCAGAAAGGAGATAAAGGTGACAGAGGGCATCTTGGACTCCCTGTAAGTACCTTCATGCATTTAAGCAGTATTATATATATTATTATATATTATATCAGAAAGTTATAATAACAATAATGTTATTAACATTCATTTAGCTGACAAAATTTTGTAATTATAAATATACAAAATAGATGTAATAACACTGGACACCAGTCCAATCATGCATACATTCTCACCTTTTTTATATCATTTCATGTCATATCACCAATGATAAAATAGTGTACAATCTTTCAGGGAATTGATCCCAGGAACTTCCACCTGTGAGGGCACCAAGCACTGTACCATCCACTTAGATGTATTTTAAAATGTAAACATCACGTTTCCTTTTAATTACACATATTTTAAGTTTATTCTAAACTTTTGTCAATATTGTAATGGACATTTAAAATTTTGTTGAAGTACCAGAAGTACAGTAACTCATTTTGCATGATTTTTGAAAATGAAAATCCATGGAGGAAGATACATTTAGATATTTAATTTAATTAAAAGGTTCCAAAAAATGGTTTTGTTTTTGATACGTTATATACTCTACATTAAATTGCCTTATACACAGTTTATTGTATGGGAAGACCAGACCAGTTGGGGTGTGTGTGTGTGTGTGTGTGTGTGTGTGTGTGTGTGTGTGTGTGTGTATATATGGGAAGGACTAAGGCGCATTCCAGGGCCATCAGAGAGAAAATTGTGGAGGGTCAGAAGGCAAAAAGGGGGTACAAAACCCTGTCCAAGGAGTTGGGCCTACCTTTCTCGATCATTGGGAGAAGTGGAAGGCTTATAAAACTACTATTAATCTTTTACGGCCTGGACAGACTTTCAAAGTTTTCTCCCATGCCGTGGCTAGGCTTGTCCGAATGGTTCAGGCTGACCCAAGGACAACAAGGAGCACGAAGATGTCATGTCAGTGGGGCCATTGGTTTCAATCAATACCATAAGTAACGTACTCCACAGCAATTGTCTGTTCAAGTTTCTCTAGTCTGAGACCACACCCACATCCGGGACATTTGGCAACAGGATGGCACTGCATCTAACCCCAAGAATACCATCTCTACAGTCAACCATGGTGGTGCCAGCATCATGTTGTGAGGCAGCTTCTGGCCTCATCCATGGGAAAATGGATAGCGCAGCCTACCTGGAGTTTTTGGCCAAGAACCTCAGCTCCTCCATCAAGGATCTTAAGATGGGTCGACATTTCATCTTTCAACAGGACAACGACGCCAAGCACACGGCGGTTGCAGTGGCCTAGTCAGTCTTCTGACCTTAACCAAATCGAAAACTTGTGGAAGGAGCTTAACATCAAAGTCCACATGATATACCAAAAGAACCTAGACAACTTGGAGAAGATCTGAATGGAGGAGTGGGTCGAGATTAGTCAAGAGACCTGTGCTGGCCTGATCAGGTCGTATAAGAACCGATTAATAGCTGTAATTGTAAACAAGGGCTGTTCCAAAAAATATTAAATCTAGAGGTTGAATAATAATTTACACTATTTTTTCTGGTAAAAATGTATTATATATATAATTTAACTGAGCAACTTATATTTTTGGTTTGTAACATTTAGGCATCTGTTAATGCAGCTATGTTCAAAGTTTGAAGACTTTTTTGCAACTTGTTAAATTTAAAAAATCTGCAGGGAGTCGAATACTACTTTGAGGCACACACACACACACACACACACACACACACACACACACACATATATATATATATATATATATATATATATATATATATATATATTATAATATATATATTATTTTTGGTTTTGGTATATTACACATTTTTTTCATAAGGATCAACAAAGATTGCAAAATGAGTTACTGTCCACCTCCCAAATCATCACTGTCACCCCTTCAACGTATTTTATGCCACCCAAGTCACTGCTTTACTCACGCCTTCCTTCCCTCCCCACACTCCTTCCCCACCCTTACCATCTCCATCTCTCCCATATGCCCTCTTAACTTCATATACCGTCCAGGGGGCTCATGGTTTAGACGGCAAGCCTGGTCCAGTGGTGAGTGGCCGAAGAGCCGATCCCCTAACCTCATCTCTCCTTTCAACTCTCTGTCATCTACCCGCTCTTTTTCCCTTCACAGCCTGCCTGCCAGTGGCTGACTCTTCATTCTGCTTGCCCATGTTTCTTTGCTTGTTTATGTCTTTCTCTTTAATATATTATAATTAAAGAATTTGTTTAGACTCCTGATAAGACTGGATTGGCATGAGGATGGTTTTAGAAAGAAGAAATACATAAGCCTGTAGCTTCTTGCTTTTTCCATAGCAGACCACATATGTTAGTTAGTATGTGTCAGTATACAGCTGACCCATGCATGGGCAAAGCACATGGACAACTATGTTGCAAAGTGATTAGTCATCTTAACGAACGTAATAGTCTTCCAGTCTGCCATGTTCAATCTTCAAACATACCTAACCTCTTATAACCATGTTTCAAAGACCTGTATTCTTTTAAACAGACAGCTTCTACCTCATTGAAATACAAGAGCATGAATGAATGCAGTTGCATGTAGTATGATTACAATATGAAATATCTTGTATGTAGTTGAGAAGACATCAGGAAAGCAAAAAATCTTGTCTCTAGCATATGTCAAATAATATTGCTATATGTGAATTTCACAATATTTTTCAAAAAATCAATAATTTATAATTTTTTTTAAAGGTATAGCTAAATATTACTATTACGCCCAGGGATAAATATATCCTAAATGTATTAAATATTGTTTACACACCCCTAACGCTTACATTTGTTATGGGTTTAAATCCCAGTTACCAATGTGGGTTCTTGAGCAAGGCCATTAACCTTTATTGTTCTAGGGGTGCTGTACCATGGCCAACCCTGCGTTTTGACCCCAACCATCAAGTTGGGATATGTGTTAGTTTCTTTGGATAAAAGCATCTGGCAAATTAGAGCAAGAGAGTTTGTGTTTTTTTTTTTTTTTTGGAATAACTTTCCTAATGTTTCATATCTTTAGATATGTATTGAGCATAATGACAGCTGAAAAAACCTTGTTGTACTGTTCACTCTCAGTTGTATCTGAATATTGTTGTTTTTTAAAAGTTAGAATCTTACCTTCAGTATTGTCTTACATTTAAAGGGTCTCATAGGACCACCTGGTATACCTGGACCCGCAGGACCAAAAGGAGAAAGGGTAAGAAAAGCATTATAATTTAGAGTAGTCATTTGTTGAAGAAAAGCTCTATCTTAATAATCATGTTTGCATGTCCTTCAGCATTTATCCCAATACATAACTCTAATTTCTTTTTTTTTAATTCTAGGCAGAGAAAGGAGATATGGGTATTGCTGGACCAACGGGGCCCCAAGGAATCCCTGTAAGTACATAGTTTAGTTTTTTCTTAACCTTTTTTGTACTGGTTAATGGCACAAATATACCATAGGCCTTCATAAACTTTCATAATAGTGACTACAGCAACTTTCATGACATTGACAGCAAGTATACAGTGTTTGCATTGCAAACGGTATAAAATACATTAGAGTGGTTTCATGTCATTAACCTCAGTGATTTTCCTTTAGAAGATCTGAGAGTGGCCAAGGTCACTTGTGCTAAGATTAAGCAAGCATGTACACCAAGCTTTACCAATGAGAAGCATTAAGCATCCAAACTCTTCATCACAAAGATGTGGTCTGGCAGTTTTACTGAGGTGTTTAAAAGCTCCAGCAGCCCTGCTGCATCTGGTGCTCTTATACTACTAGCATAACACAAACTAAAACACTATCATGTCAAGATCAATTCTGTGCTGACTAGGGTTACCACCTTTTGAAATGAAAAATGGATGCTCATCACGTCTCCTTTGGCCATCACAACCACAGGGCCAATTCATATGGGATGGGGTGTCTGCAGCAGTGGTATAATTTATTTTGTGCCAGTGTTTCAGTTAAGGTGTGATCAAAAAAGCAGTTTGGCACACTTAAAGCTTGAAAGGCTTTGTTACCAAAGAGCACATACTCTTTTGAAATGCAGGTAATTAAATCATAAATTAAATCTGTTTTTGTGGGTGTGCAAAAATGAACTTTTAAAATATAAACTAAATTGATAACTTAGGTCAAACATTACTCCTTACATTAACTTGGGTTGGGTTCATCATAAACTGGTACTTCTTTAAAATGATCTTTTTAAAAGTAGTGCAACATTTAAGGCAGGTTGTGGTTATGAACCAGCCTTGCGACCCGAAGTTCCCCGGTTTCATTCTCAGTCCCACCAAGTACCTTGGCTGTAGTGCCCTTGAGCAAGTCTTTGTACAAGGCTGCCCACCACACCGGGCACATGTACTCACTTCACCAGTGTGTGTATATGAGTGTGTTTCACTGAACAAATGGGTTAAATGTGGAGAACAAATTCTGTCTGTGTGCGAGCACATCAGGCGAAATAAATCACTTTATTTGCAACACTTTAATTCCCAAATAAATGATGAGTCCATATTTTATGGGGCAGATGGCAACCCTACTCCTGACCATCATCCCTTACCCAGCTAATACCCGCTGTGTGTGATCTTGTGAAGTACTGATCACTGCAGAACTGAGTAAAGGGATCTAACAAAGTATGCTAAGAAACAAATGTTGCACTACAAAGTGCATCTAAAATACAAGCTGAAAAAAATGGACAATAAGTGTAGAAACAAGGAGGTTTCCTTAATGAAGTAGCTGGTATGTAGAATGTACAGTATTAACTGTATGCTACAGTGATAAGTGAAAGTATGTAAACACTTTGAAATCTCTCCACATGTTTACATATATTTTATCTAAATATAATTAGATTTTTAAACAAGTTATATGGGTCTCAAATGTATATCAAAAAAGCAAGAAGATGTACACATTAAAGTAACAATTTCGAGTAAGATGTAACATTCACTGACTTTATACAGAGTTCACACTGTTACTTCCATATAATTTGCATTTCCTTCATTTATATATAAAAAAGAAAAATGAATTTAAAAAAAGAAAGAACGAAATACTTTAAACTTTGCATCACATATGTAGGCAGACATTATCAGTATTTTTCCTTTCTTAATATATTATCTTTTACTTTAAAGGGTTTAGTTGGACCACCAGGATTAAAAGGAAATCGGGTAAGTTTTTACAGTGTTTGATCTGTATCTAAACATGATTATGTGTTAAAAGATTTGGGTGATGTAGCATGGTTTTTTATTTATTGAAAGAGAGGTTTTTGTAGATATAGCTGGTGAATTTCTAATATGGAAAATAAAGAGAAGATGCATGCTGCATTCCTAACCACTGATTGTTGTAAATTATGTTTAAAAGTATATTACCTTGAACTATATAAAACATAATTCTTAAGATGTTTCACTGTTGTAGATATGTTTAACTCATGCACGAATATCATCTTAAAATATGCTGGTAAATTCGTTTTTGCAGGACCTTTTTACAGATACTGTGTACATAAAACGAATTCATAAATCTACATATATTTAAAACAAAACTTTATTCACACAACATACTGTAACATCTGTTCAATGGAAAAAAGCCAAACATACATAAGTGTAATAGTAAATAAGACCAGGTGCTTCATCTTATTTACTTTGTATTTCATCTCAAGAAAATTCCGATAATTCCATATTATAAATATGTATGGGCGGCACGGTGGCTTAGTGGTTAGTATGTTCACCTCTAAGCACTAGGGAATCACGGTTCGAATCCCATCTGGGTGGAGTTTCCATGTTCTCCCCGTGTCCGCGTGGGTTTCCTCTGGGTTCTCCGGTTTTTGTAATCTTTAAGACTTCCATATGACACTGTTTATATAACAGTAAAAACTGTAATGTTGTGTGATATACTCTAAATGAACAACAGTATCTGGATACACATTTTAATTAAATTAAAATGGTTTATTTAGTCCCATTGTCACAGGTATATAATTAAGCAGCTTTACATGCTTTTTGGACAATTCTGTATATGTTCTGAAATTTGTGGGAAGCATTTGTAGAAGACCCAACAAAGTTAAGTTTCTAGACAGTTCCTTTCATACAACATCAATATTTAACCTTACAAATCTTTTTCAAGATAAATATGAGAAAAGGCAGCACGGTGGCTTAGTGGTTAGCACGTTCGCCTCTCAGCGCTAGGGATTCCCGGTTCGAATCCCCATCTGGGTGGAGTTTCCATGTTCTCCCCGTGTCTGCGTGGGTTTCCTCCGGGTTCTCCGATTTCCTCCCACAGTCCAAAAACATGGATCAAGTTAATTGAATCCTCAAAATTGCCCCATTTAGAGTGTGTCTGTGTGAGTGAGTGTGTGCCCAGCGATGGATTGGCACCCTGTCCTGGGTGTATCTGCCCAGCGCCCGAGACGTTCTCCCCTGGATGGGCATGGGGAACCCCACCGCAAACCTAATAGAGGATAAGCGGGAGATAATGAATGAATGAATATGAGAAAATTCACACATGCCCACTTATAACTTAAAGACGTCCCGGAAGAGTGGCAGCTGTTATAGCTGGAAAAGGAGACCAAATTAGGATTTTATAAAAGCTGCTGCAGGTGTAATATGTAGGTGACCTAATACTTTTGTCCATATGGTGAAAATTAATTATGAGGGTTAAGAGCATGCTATAAATGATCTCACATACACAGTAGGCATTTTATGAGTCTCTCCAATGACACAATTGTCTGTGAAGACTGATTAAATGTAAATGGTCCTGCAGAATGAATATTTTATTGTTTGTGCTTAAATCAGTTAATACTACTTTTTTTTCATCCTACCAGAACATGTTTTTCCTATTAACATTAACAATATTTATGATTCTTTGCCTAAATAACTTCCACCTTGAAAGGACATGTCAATGTTCCTCCTAGCACCCTCTACTGGTTATAATCTATATGGTTATAAACGTACTTTGGAACAAAAGACTGAGTTCCAACTTTAAATTGTCTTTTTATCAAAACTGTAACAATAGTTTATTATCAATTTGAATGATTAAATGATAAGTATATAAAAAAATATAATAAAAATGATATAATCCAAAATTAATAAAGTTAACAGAACATTTGAATTACATATGCATTTACCTTACGGTAATTATTTTGATAAATAAATAATTGAATATTAAATCATTTACATAATTAAAGTAAATGCTTTACCCTGCTTTCTAAAGTTTATGAAGGATAAATTAATATTTTTAGATTTTTTATATCTTTTTAAAATCTAACTTTTATTAGTAGATCAGTTGAAGGTGCTAAGCAGGACCTACAGGACACTATACATTTTTATGGCTTCCCTCCTTTGTCTTCATTTCTTTTTCCACAGGTCATCCTCTCCCCTTTTCCTCCCCTGCACTCTGGCCTGTGACCCGCTCGTTTTGCTGAGTCAGACTGGGTTGTCCTCTCTGTCCCTCTCTCCCTCCTTGGCCTTCTTCTGCTCCTCTAATGTTCTAGCCTGGGTTACTACTCCTTACTTTTCACCCTCTTCACTTACCTCCCTGCCAGCTAGCTTTACTGTCCTTTTGCCTGAGCAAGTGTGCACAGTTCTCATTAATCTACTTAAACCCAGGCACCTAAATCCAGTAATTCATTCAGAGACATCCATATACATAGCATTCATAAATAAATAATGTCTACTTCTTGAAATGGCTCTTCAAAAAAAAATTTTCTTCTTCTGACAGTTAGCATACATAACTAAATTATATTTTCCACGTTAGTGTACAGAAAAGTTTGAAACAACAGACAAAATTCTTTATTAATGTTTAAGTTATTAATAAAATATACACTGTCAGATACTTTAGGATGTACTCTTGATTTGCTGATTACTAATTGTTGTTGTTTTGGAAACACTTAAATTATATTATGAACTAAAATAATAAAAATGTTTTAAGACAATACTTATAATTTTAAACCTAAAACCAAATCAAAAATCATCAGTTACTTGTTAGAATTATTTATTCTGTAAATCTTCTAATTTCTATTCCATTTAGTGTATTTGTAGTTAGTGCAGGAGAACTGTGCATACTTGTGACATGCAATCCTTATGACATAAAATCTCAGATTTCCAGAACCACTTAATAGCCAATGACCTTGGTGTGCAGATGTGGAAAAGATCCAAATTCAACTAATGCACTATAAATGTCTTCTTTTTTTTTTTCAAAATTGAATCAATTTTGAAACAGTGGTCTCATGTATAGGTGACAACAACCTCAAATTCGAAAAAGTTAGTTCAGTATAGAAAATGCATGTAAAAATCCCAGTGTTTCTTATATTTACATACATAATGAAGCAGAAATATTTCATGGTTTGTCTGGTCAACCTAATGTCATTTGTTAATAAACATTAAATTTTGCAATTCAATTCAGGTTTTTTTATTATCATTTTCAATAGAGATGTGATATCAAACTTAAAATTTCTTAAATTAAATATTTATTTGAATGTGTTTAAAAAAATTGTATGAAAACTACAATAAAGCATTCTAATTCACAAACCTAATAATGAGCTAAGACAAATATTATTGAGTTGAAAAAAAAACGTTAAAACTGTTCAGCGACATTTAAAAATTCCTATCTAATCAAATTAAATCAATAACAAAGGGTTACAAATAAAGATTACTTTTGGAATAGTGACTCTGAATTGTCTTAAAGGTGAATCTTGACCTGAATCTTGTTTGTTTTTGTCACTGTTTAATTATATAGAAATACCTCCAGAATTAATAAAAATCTTGATTAGTCATGATCCCCATTTACAATGACCCATTTCTTTGAAAAAAAGTTTTTTTTTTTTTTTTTTTACTGATTTTAATAGATGACGATATCATAATTTGATAGGAAAACAGTAACAGTCAAAGGCTAGTTCTTTAGGCTCAGGTGATATTCAAGCTAGGTTTAGTGACATTGGGTTCCATGTTCCGCAAAATGCAACACTGTCATGGACTAAGGGTGCATCAGTTCTTCCTGCTTTACAGGAATGGCTGCTTAACAGATGTCTGAAGGTGTCACTTATGTGAAAACACATATTTAGAGAGAAATGTTATCAATATGATCACGTTTCCCACTTGATAATTTGACCAGGAGAAGGTTTAAAAAAAAATAATTTATTAGAAAATGGGGCTTGGGTGATAATACATCTTTAATGCACACAGTTCTTTTATATTGTTATAAGCACTATATGTTAAGATTGCATGGGAATGCAGGTTGTATGTCAAGGTTCTGATTATCAACGTTTGCACACCAACAGCTTTGGCTGACATCCTCTTTCCTTAACCCCTCCTCTTACACAAAAATCCCTTTATCATTTTTATGTTTTGGTAAAAGTCAGCACATAGACTAATTTACCATAATAATATTATATTACTTTTATTAGTAATTTCAATGACTGCTCTAGCACATTTTAAAACTGCTAAATTAGGTCCAAAAAAGGACTAAAATCTTGTTTTGTTTAAATGCACTGTTGTTTGCAGGGGGAGAGGGGCAAGAAGGGCAACAGGGGGGCCAAAGGGGACAAGGGAGACCAAGGAGCCCCAGGATTAGATGCCCCTTGTCCTTTGGTATGTCCTTTGATCATTGTGCCATATCAAGACTAAAGGTGGCAAAGGCACTTGAGCTAAACCTTAGTGCAATGCCAGAAAATCACCTTTTTTCTTGATTTAATAATGACAAATGTCCAAAATGGTGGTGCTGGTCCATGTGTTTAATTTCCATAGTGAATAATTTGTGGTTTACTGACGTTCACCTGCTAAAATACAATAATGAAACCTGTAGGATCACTTATGATAAAAAGCATGGATCAGCACCCTGTGTGGAATGTTTCCCTTTCAGGATGAAAAACTTCTGTTAATTCCTTTTAGCAGAACTCAGTAGCTCAGGGTTTTTCCATGAGTTCATCAGGATCAATCTGCATGCCTCACACTAGTCTGGCTTGTGGGTTCACCAGCATCCTGTATGCACAGTGGTAAACAAGCAAGCTGATGTGGTTGATTTCATGAACAGGGTTTCCGAGGCTTTAAAGGGGAGAAAGGTGAACCAGGTTTGCCAGGTCTGGATGGGCTGGATGCCCCGTGCCCTGTGGTATGGTGTTTTGTTTTTCCTACTGTTCTTTTGCACGTTCACTTGTGTGACCCACTTTGCACATCCTAGTTAAAATATTCCACTACCATTTATAAGTACAGAAAATCACCCTGAAAATTTTGATTTTAATTCCATTCATGGATAATTAATATATGACATAAAATTCCAAAGTATCCAAAGTTCCAAATTTGACTAATGCACTATAAATTTATTTTTTTTCAAAAATTTAACTAATATTGAAACAGTAGTCTTATTAAAAGGTGACAACAACATTAAATTAGAAAAGTTAGCACAGCATTATTAACTGATAAATTAGTTTTTTAATTCTATTCATGGAGAGCCACTGCTATACAAATCCATCATATGCATATAGTGTCACGCTCGCTTACCTCGGAACAAACGGCTGTGCATAGGAAGTACAGAGACGAAGCGCCCTCCACTGAAACGGCGGGGGGAAGGCGCCTTCTTCGGGCCAGGTGTGACGTGTGCCTTCTGGCAGCGTGACCAGCAGAAGCCTACTGGTGGGCTTACAGCTGTGGTTGAGGCGTGGCAGACACTCTCTGCGGACAAGGTGTGGCGAGCGCTCTCTGGCTGCACGACGAGGCAGATGCCCACTGTGGTAGTCCACTGGTGGCGTTGCAAGGCGGACACCCCCTGTGAAAAAGAGGAGGCGGACGTCCTCTGGCGGTGCGGAGAGTTGGACGCCCCCTGTGTACACGATGAGGCGGACACCCCCTGTGGACAAAAAAGGCGGACACCCCCTGTGGACAAGACAAGGTGGATGTCCTCTGGTGGCATGGCGAGGTGGATGCCCCCTGTGGACGGGACGAGGCGGATGCCCCCTGCAGACGAGACGAGGCAGACATCCTCTGGCGGTGTGGCGAGGTGGACACCCTCTGGCGACGTGGCGAGGCAGACGCCCTCTGGTGGCGTGGTGAGGCGGACTTTCTCGGCAACGTGCGGCCCATTGGTGGGCTCTGTGATGTGCAGCCCAGTGGCAGGCTTGGCGATGTGCATTCCCGTGGCAGGCTTGGTGATGTGCGGCTCCATGGCAGACTCGGCAGCGTGCGGCCCAGTGGCGGGCTCGGCGACGTGCGGCCCAGTGGCGGGCTCGGTGATGTGCGGCCCAGTGGCGGGCTCCGCGATGTGCGGCTCCTCGGTGATGTAAAGCCCTGTGGCAGGTACCATAGCTGGAGGGACCTCGGAGGGTGCGTGTGCTGGAGGGCTCTTAGCGGGTTCCCGCGCTGGAATGGCACGCTCGGGCAGGCAGGCGTGCCCTGACAGGCTGGTGTGTGCCCTCTGGTGGCGTGGTGAGGCGGACTCTCTCGGCAACGTGCGGCCCAGTGGTGGGCTCAGCGACGTGCGTCCCAGTGGAGGGCTCGGCGACGTGCAACCCCATGGCGGGCTCGGTGACATGTGGCCCCCTTGGCGGACTCGGCGGCGTGTGGTTCCGTGGCGGGCTTGGCGACGTGCGGCCCAGTGGCAGGCTTGGGCGCATGCGACTAAGTGGCGGGCTCGGTGATGTGTGGCCCAGTGGTGGCGTGCGCCTCCTCGGTGATGTGCAGCCCTGTGGCAGTTACCATAGCTGGAGGGACCTTGGAGGGTAAGTGTGCTGGAGGGCCCTTGGTGGCTGGAATGGCATGCTCGAGCAGGCAGGCGTGCCCTGACAGGGTACACGGGCATGCAGGTGGGAAGAGCGCCATCCTCCAGTCTGGCCGCGTCATCACATACAGAGCCCCAATCTTTAGCCCCCACCTCCGCCTCTGGATCACCATCCTGCTTACAAAACATATAAACCCCCACAGCCAGATCCAGAGACAGAGGAGTAACAGACCCGGGGGTCAGACAGGACAGGGAGAACAAAGGGGTTGGACACATTTACGCCACACACCTCCTCAGTGTACCACCAGTAACGCCCCCTCGCAGCACGATTCAGGTGCGGCGCACTTCGGCTCGGTCGCAGACGCTACACGTGTCTTACATTCAGCACGTGTACTGGGCTCCGTAGCTGTGCAGCACGCACACTGCATCTTTGTCTGGGTTTCGCACTAGGGCGCTTGACAAACCAGGCCGGACTGGGACACAATGGAGGACCCCGCAAGTACAAGGGTTTACGGCCCTCGCAAAGAATTCTTACCTAGGCTCTGGACTCCCACAAATTACAGGCACTTCATTCTGTCACGCTTGCTCACTTCAGAAAGAAAGGCTGTGCATAGGAAGCGCAGAGCCGAAGCGCCCCAAACGCACTGAAGGGAGCCAAGCGCAAACGGGTAGCGGCAAAAAGGGTTTTATAAAGGTGTAGTGACACCAAAAACATAGAGGTAACGAAACAGGACTATCAATAGGTTTCCCAACTAGACCAAATGTGTCATTGTATACAAAGCAGTGAATTTGCAAGACTTAAAAATCATTGTGCATGTTATTTGAAGATTTTTGTATCAAAATATAAATATAAATTTCTATTTTCATGCCTTTATTGTGTTGATTATTACCGTTTAGTCTGAACACACTTTGTATTTTAAGTATTTACACATTTACATTTAGTCATTAAGCAGATGCTTTTGTCCAAAAGAACTTACAAATGAGAAGGTATAAAATTAAATACAAATGCAACATTAATATTCAATATTTAAACATGAGAAATAAATACATACAACTTAAATTAAAATTTTTATGTTAAATTTGAATTACAACCAGCATGTGTCTGTATATATACTGAAATATTCTATAACATTTTAACACTACTTTAACATCATTTCAGTAGTTCAGCTTGTTAATCCCCTATATCGGGAGTGTGACAACGCTGAGGGCGGGGAAGGGCATAGCTTACAGCAATGAATGTTAATTTGCTAATGATTGTTGTTCATCATTTTTCTATAAGCCCATACGTTTATAGAAGGACATCTTCTATTCAGTGTATACAGTAGGTACTTGCGTGCCATCCCGGTTGCTGAATAAGCTTTGGTCTTTCAGCTCTTACCTCTTTTGTCCTCACAAGTGTGGTAGCTGTCCCTGTCCTTTGCTGCTACAATTGCCACCTGGCAATTTCTGCTTCAATTTGACAACTGAATATTTTCTTCCTCCACCCAATCTATCTAGCTTTTCTTTAATTTTAAGAGATGTGAGCTGCAGCCAAACATCCCTGCAAAGCCCCACAGGTACCTTTATTAGCTGCATGCATCCTGATCATCACCTGAATTTTAACACCCAGTGAGGACCAGGGACAGAATTTATTGAACACAGAAATGAACTTTATTAATGAATCTGCTGTCATGCCACATTCCTGTTGCTGCTGTAATCACTTTCTCTGCTGCATGTCCTACTCCGGCATATAAAAGTTGCATATCGATCAGTAGAGAAAGCAGCAGGTGCGTTAAATTGACCGTCCATCGCTGTCGCACTAAACCCCCCAGGATCGCCATACTCTTGCCACATACCATGAACACAATCATTACGATGATACATTGCCTTGATACAGTAACTTTTTATTTAAACTTTTGAGTGTTACGATCTGGGCTTGCTTTAGTAAGTCATGGCTTAGCTTAGAATGTATGTATCACTAACATTAAATAAACCTGAATTATTTTAAATTAATGAATACAAAAATACAAAATGACAATCTTACATTGCAAACATAACATGTAACAAAAGGTTACATTACTGAAATAGATTTTACATTATAAAGTCATTTATAATGTACCGAATTTTCAGGACTATAAGGCGCACCTAAAAGCCTAAAATATTTCCAGAAACCGGACATGCGCCTTATAATCCGGTGCGCCTTATATGTGTACTGAGTTCTAAAATCTATAAAAGTATTGTTGTGCGACTGGGTGGTTTTTCCACACATCACCGTCCTGCTGCTTTGTGGCTCCATGCGCGCTCATCTCACAGAAAAGCAGAGTAAAAAAAAAAAAAAGAACTCCAACCGCTGAACATTGGCGTAAACAGGGCGTTTAAAGTAATGTTGCGAGCAGTGTGGGAGCGATGGATGATAGACGGCGAACACAAATTTACTAAAACTCAGAGGTAGCGGCGGCGAGTTACGCCACCTTCTGTGAATGGATTGTGGATGCCTGGGCTGAGGTTTCTGCTGTAACCGTTGTCCGAGCTTTCACGAAAGCCAGCATCATTGCTGATGGACTCAGACATCGATGAGAGGGGGTTCCCTGAGTGCTCGATTGTGAAATTGCGCAGCTTTTTAATTCAGACACAGAAAATGAGGACTTTGATGAATTTGTGGGGGAAGAGTAATTAAAATAATTTGTGTTTTGTCAAGTAGTAGAATAAACTTCAATTATAAATCACTGTTTTATTTTTCTTGTAGATCGTATGTTTTAGCAAGTTCCTTATAATACTGTGCCGTACAGAATAAGTACCGTACAGAAATAGAGTCCGTAATTGAGACTGCGCCTTATAGTACAGTGCGCCTTATACGTGGATCAAATACAGAAATAGACCCCGTAATTCAGACTGCGCCTTATAATACGGTGCACCTTAGGGTCCGGAAAATACGGTATTTACATTTACATTATAAATCGACTTTTATTATTTAATGCAATAATTTATAATAGTTTTTTCATGTTTACATAAAAGATGTATGGTGGATAAATGGTGTTTATGCCAGACATTTTAAGCCTTTTTACAAAAATAAAATCAGCTTTAATCTTTGAATTTATAGAGTTTAGTTAAACATAAAGTAAGCATTTTTGACAAAGTTGAATGCTACTCCACATATCCATGCAACACAAAATATAATCAGTGTACAATTCATGTAAGTGTACAAAGGCATTTGTAATAAACATTTTTGTTTTTCAGGGTGATGATGGTCTACCAGTACCAGGATGCTGGAATAAAGTAAGATGACTGTAGTTACTCAATTTTTTTGTAGTAGTTTTAGAGTGATGCAAGCTTTAGCTCAGAGCACTTGCTGGCCCACTAACTGAATCATTATTGTTAATACTTATACTGTAGGTATAAACTGTTAAGTATATATTAAAAATACTTTGGTATTAATAGAGACTATATGAACTACTAATCCTCATAATTCACCATAGTGTTGTGATATTTAGTGTCCTCAAATATACTAAATGAATACTTAACCTTATACCCATACGTCCTCCATGCATGAAATAATGAGTGTTTTCTGTCTTTTGTTTTGCAGTGACATTAATCCCAGAGTGCCTTGTGTGATTGTACATAGAATATTTATTTTTGTACTGTTTTGCCATGTTATATGTTGAGGGAAAAAATAACAAAAATAATGATGTATTTTGTACAGATTTATTTTTTATTAATTTCATTTTTACTTTTAATATAATGGATTTTTATACTGTGCATTATGTCAGATTGTTATGTTAAATGAGGATGTATTCTATGGCAGCATATGCATGATATTTGTGCATTATGTTAACTGATTTGTGCCTAATAACTTATTGTATAATGATGTTTTTATGAGCTGTAACAGACCATGCTGCACTAATCTGTGCAGTCGGAATTATGAAGAAAACCCTCATTTCTGAGATTAAAACTGACACCAAAAGTTATTTAGCACTGACCTGCTCATTTGTAGTGTTTACTGGAAAGTAAATAAATTATTTAAAGAAGTATGCTTACCAGATTATCAGTCTAAGTAGTTTCTGCAGCTTGCTAGCTTTATAGTCTAATTTTATCTCAATGTATAAATTATTGCTAGTTGTATACATGTGGCCAGTAGATATTTTAAAAGGAGATTCTGTAAAAATTTAAAGTTTAGATGATCAGTTGGCAGCTTTCAAATAATTATTTGTCTTTATGCAAACAAGTTTCATTCAGCTAGGCTCAGTGTATATACATTATTTAATAGTCACATTACACATTTTGTTTTTAGTTTTTAACTTCTACTTCTTTGTTTAATGACAGTTGAAAATGTTGCCAAAATCACTCTGCTTTATACTTAAGAATCTTATTTACCGTCATGTTTGAAAGTTTGTGAACAATGTATGAATTTGACTTAAAACTTCATCATGTATTTTTTTTATTATTTTTTTTATTTACATTCAATACCCAAGTCCTCAAAGTAAATGGAGAAAACTATTTAACGAAGCACAAATATTTATTTATTGAGGAAATAACCCTATATTACATAGATGTGAGTGTCAAAAGTATGAAACCTTCTTGGATTAGCAAATAATTTCATGATAATCAGATATGAGTAGGTGCCCTGGACTTAATCAATCCACAGTCAACATAATTTAAATCCCTACGAATGGTCAATGTTGACCACCAAGAGATCACCAAGCACTGTATTCAAATAAAGGCTTTTCTTAAACATGTAATTGTTAGTGTTCATAAGTCTAACATAAGAAAACATTGTTCAACAAAGGGTTGTGTGTGCAACAGGATGGCCACTGTTGTTCAAAATTAACATTGCTGCCAGTATACTGTTTAATAACAATCTAATTGGATGGATATTCCTGGTTTTGATGCATCAGTTACTCTATTTCATTTGTTCTGAAATACACTTACCCAAATATATGTTTGTAAAGATTAGCTCTTGCATAAGATCTTATAACAACTTGAGCTTATACACACGTTGTCATTAATTTTCATTTTAACTTTATTTGCAAATTCTAAATGATAGGTTTCTATACTTTTACAATTTACAAATATGTAATTTGGGATAAAAATTTTAACTAATTAGCAAATGTGATGAAATTGTCGGTCAAGTAAATGCACAAATCACAAATTTTTAACCACCACTGTATATAACGTATATTGCTGCTCATTGACAAGCAAGCTGCTGGATTTGCTAATGGATTTAAGGACCTTTTGTACCTCAGCAAAAATATTGTAGAAAAGAGAATCAATATACATATTTTTTAGCTATTTTTCATATGCTGTAGTCAGTTGATTATGGGTCCAGGCCAAAGTTGTTGTTATTATGTTACATTTTGTTTGTTAAAAGAGTGATTTATTTGACTAAATACGTGTATTGTCTTCAAGCACTGCTGCTTGTCATGAAGAGCTCTGTCTACCTTTCATGTTATTTTGATGTTGTAGATATTACAGTGGCTTTTTTAATGTCTAGCTTCAATAAACTAAAGTTATTCATCATTAGGCTTTAATATTTGATATTTTTCGTTTATGCTCAAACTGTGCTCACCAAAATGATCAAGGTTAATGTTACAATCTTTCAATAAATTAATAATTCTATTATTCTAGTAATAGTTTAGTGTTTTTTTTTTTTTTTTTTTGTTCCTACCATTAGTTTCTCCCACATGTTAAATCTTACATTATATGACACTGCATTTTCCAAATGCATGGATGTGGATTACATTATGTGTTTGTATTCTACTAGCCAACTGAACCAACAGTAATATAGCCTAATGCATTTGCATGTGTAGATTCTAGTTTTGTTATTTTAATTTCAAGACTCAATGTTAATTAACAAGAAAATTGAATTTAAATTATACGGCACAAACAATAAGCATGTGTGGAATCAGCAGCCCTGAAATGACATGCCTGTGTTTTATTAAAAGGGACAGAATCCTTTCCAGCTGGCAAAAAAGTAAACTGCACAGAGCCTATCCTATGGGATGGTGAGGTTTTATACTGAATGAAATGAAGAAACTTGAAGAGGAGATCTTTGAGTTCAACGCTGCTGAAACTGTTTTGGCGACACTTCTAACAACTAAAGCCAGCGTGACTAAACCAGTAATCTCCACATGGTGGCATAGGTAAATGCCCCTCAGCTTCATAGAACTATGTGAAAAAATTCAGTTGCCATTTTTCTGCTGAGTCTTTCACTAAGTAAATTGCACAAAAGTAGTGCTTCATTTCTCCATATTGTCTACATTTTTATCAATCTTTTTCACTATGTGAAAAGGTTTTTTTCCTATTATTTTACATGAGTAACTGTGATTTGAATTCAGCGCAGCTCATCGAACATTTCACAGTTCATATGTTTCCAGAACATATATGCAAATAATGATTCCTAATATTAATATTTATATTTCACTGCCTTTGTCAGTCTGGAGGTGGCCAAACATATAGAAATATATATATATATATATATATATATATATATATATATATATATATA
>JAFMOD010000419.1:526632-536643 GCA_019802435.1 Corydoras maculifer | reverse complement strand
TATATATATATATATATATATATATATATATATATTCATTCATTTATTATCTCCCGCTTATCCTCTGTTAGGGTCGCGGTGGGGTTCCCCATGCCCATCCGGGGGAGAACGTCTCGGGCGCTGGGCAGATAGACCCAGGACAGGGCGCCAATCCATCGCTGGGCAAACACTCACACACACAGACACACTCTAAACGGGGCAATTTTGAGAATTCAATTAACTTGATCCATGTTTTTGGAAACCGGGAATCCCTAGCGCTGAGAGGCAAACGTGCTAACCACTAAGCCACCGTGCCGCCCCATATATATATATATTAGGTTTTTGGCAGTTTTCTGTGACGATTTTTTTTTTCCAACAAATGTAAACAAATGAACAAACATCCTCAGCTCGTGCTATTTTCACAGTTCATGTCATTATCCACATTATAATAATGTCTATACCTCGTGTGGGCCGCTAGATGTCGCACAGCTCTGAGTGAGCTGGGATGAAGCGCGTCAGGTGGTTGCCAGGAGCTCAGCGGTGAGAAGCTGCTCAGTGTTCAGCCCGTGCTACAGCGTCACGGATACAGAGAACGGCTTAGCAAAAAAGTTAGCACAAATATAGCATAAGGTAATTAACAAAGATCAGAATTCCACCTGCTGTGGTTGAAAATGAACTTTACATACATGCAGATAACAACGTTAATTTTAAAACGCGTATTTTCACAGTATACATTATAAAAAAAACTGCGATCTGAAGTTAATGAATCTAATCAATGTTTTCAAATTATGAACATTTTTATTAAATAAAATAGAAAATAAAAGAACATCATTGTACTTCTGCTGGTTTGCCGCTGTGGCAGTGCGCTATAAGGTAAGCTTCTTTTAATGTTCTGGTTGGAAATGTATTTCTACTTTTCTTAAATGTAAATTGGTTTCATTTACTAGCTTAAAGTAAATTAAATAACCAAATAGTGTAGGTTACTGTGGATTTTTCTTTGTTGATTTTCTATTGGAATAAGCTTTTCTTTTACCCCCATCTGAATTGACTGTTCTTTCTGAGTAACTGGATTTTAAAGCATGCTTGGTTATAATGAACAACTTTCTTCTCTTCAGTGTTAAAGTTTTATTTGCACATTGGTATCGGTTTTGTACTGCAGTCTTATAAATCTACTAAGGGCTTGTTATTAGAAATCATTTGTAGATGTAAAAGATTATTTAAAACAGAACTGATTTATAAGATATATTTTAATTGCTGATATTCTACTGCATGAATTTGCCAAATCATTTTGTTCACTTCTTATCTTCAATCAAATGTGGTACATCATTAGAAATTACAAAAATAATGTTGTGATCGGTCCTAATTTGCTAACCTTTGATTTAATTAAAGCCACAAGTCATTATTCTTCTCCATTGTATTCCTTTTGACATAGAAACCAAAACATTTTCCTGAATAGTCTATTGTTCTGTACAGATTAAATGGAGATATAATGACAGTGTATAAACAATGCATGTGTTGCATATGCTTAAATTTAGCTATATAAACTTACTTAGATGCTAAATATCAGTAATCCTTAATAATTACAGTTTATCATTGTCCTTATAAGTCCTGGAATAGACTTTGGCACCCCAGTGATCCTGATCAACTAACCTTAGGAAGAAAAAAAATAATAAATGAGTAAATGAATATACAGCAGTGTAAGTTTCTACATAAATTTGACCTTTAATCTCTAAATCCTCTCATTTGAATGAGAATAAAGGAAGCCTAAGTCTAAAGACAGACAGTTGAATAACCAATTCAAACAAATGAAACAATAATAGATATTTGGTTATTTATTTATTAAAAAGTATGATCAAAATATCCATCAGCGATTAAGTTGTGAACTGTTTTCAGTGTGTCAGGCATGAGTCAGGCATAAACGGGTGCCCTGTTCAATTTAAAGAACCACTTTTAAAATCTGATATTGAGAACACACGGTGGCTTAGTGGTTAGCACATTTGCCTCTCAGCACTAGGGATTTCCGGTTCGAATCCCCATCTGGGTGGATCTGGGTGGGTTTCCATGTTCTCCCCGTGTCCGCGTGGGTTTCCTCCCACAGTCCAAAAACATGGATCAAGTCAATTGAGTTCTCCAAATTGCCCCATAGAGTGTGTTTGTGTGCATGTAAGTGTGTGCCCAGAGATAGATTGGCGCCCTGTCCTGGGTGTATCTGCCCAGCGCCCGAAACGTTCTCCCCTGGATGGGCATGGGGAACCCCCCCGCGACCCTAATATAGGATAAAGCGGAAGATAATGAATGTATGAATTAAGAACACATTTAAAAAGGATATCGTCCACAGTCAGATTGTTTGCAATTTTCGGAATTTCAAGACTAGTCACTTCCAGTATTTTTTTTCCAAGTTATTTGGTGATTGTGAAATATAATTAATGATTTTTCAGGGAAAAGAAGCATATGTCCATTTTGAGACATGCAGTTTTTTTTAGATTGCACTGACCACTGATGCAATAGGCTCCTTTGCTTTGTCTGAGATTATCTGATGATTAGTATATTACTAACATTAACTGACATTTAATTTAACAGTTGTGAGTAGTGGTGTCCATGTGCTATATCATAGTAATTGTACATGTTTTACTTTGGAATAGACTATGCATAACTGGTTGGACATTGCTGTTGCATACTAAGCTGATCTTCCAACCAAAGGTCTCTCTATGGTGTCAAGTAACAACCTGGCCATGGGGAATGGTTCGATAAAAGCCCCGCAGCTGAAGGAGACATGTTTGGTGTCAAGCATCAATGAGACCCCAGTTTGGGAGTCATCAGAGCAGATGAGACTAAGAATTGCATGGCTTGAGGAGGAACTTGCCCGACGGGACTATGAACTTCAAGCTCAAAAACTGCAGCTCCAGTCATTACAGAGGGATCTTGAGGCCAAGGTTACACAGATTGACAAACTCCAGGATGCAATGGGCTTCAATAACCTTGGCCGCTCTCCACCAGTGAGGCACAGCCACAGGCTGCTCAGTGTCATCAATCAAAGCTCAACGCGCTTTCACAGAGTTGCTGTAGAGGTACATCGCCGTCTTAAAGCCAAGGAGGGAGTTTCTGCTGAGCCTTCTTCTGGAAAATTCTACAGTGGTTACAGAACCCATCATGTGTCAACAGAAAGAACACACAGTCGCAAAGATTCAGAGTAAGTAGATTTGAAAAGCCACAGACTAAGAAGAAGGTCCACTTCATGTTGGGATGTTTCTTTATCAAGTCATTATATAACAAGAAGCTGACTCTTATGGAGCAGAAAAATGGTAAAAAGCCTTAGTCAAGGCTTTGTAGTGTATTTCTTTCAGATTAGGCTCAAAAAGCATGGATTACCATAACAGACTGAAAGGGGGATGGAGAGGTTGAAAAACACAAAGGACAGGCCATCTGTATGCATGGGCAGTATTATTACTGTTTTCATTAAGCAGGCTGTACAAACCTAGCTTCTAATGCATTCATAAGTTCAATTTTAAGAGAACAGAGAGACCTTACTCTTTCACATATGGTAATAAGAATAATAATAAGAGGAAGTTTAATAAGATAGAGTAAAGGGTAAACATATAATACACTGATTTATTGGGGCAGCTATGATTAATCCATGTAATTAATTATGCCAGTGCTAAAAATCATTGTAATTTGAGAGATTTAATTCTGTTTCAGTGGAAGATTCTAACATTTTTCTAAGACAATAAGGAACAAACAGTTGTACAAGATGAAATGAGAACAAGTGACTGCTGTGCGCTCAAGGTGATGAAAACACAATAAGATAACACAAAAAGGTTTTCTGATGAAATAGTGATCCAGAAGACAGGAATATTGCTCATTGTAAAAGTTAGAGATGAAAGATAGAAAATGTTCTTTTAACATGTTAACATGTTAACATGGTAATTTAATTCCACATAATACAGGCGCTGTCTGAAAACACTGTATTAACATTCACCTAGAGCGCATAGCAGTCACTCAAACATAGGGCACAGTCTTTTGACTCATAAGGTAACAATTTAGATTACCTAGATGTGCATTTCCTGAAGGAACTACAAAGAGTGCTTGGAAACGTGTGCACATGAAAGGGTGATAATGGTGAGAAGTTTCATATTAGTGAGTTGACATCACCTGGCAATGCCATCAGATTCTGATTGAATGTTGTGTGTGTGTGTGTGTGTGTGTGTGTGTGTGTGTGTGTGTGTGTGTGTGTGTGTGTGTGTGCGCGTGTGCGTGCGTGTGTGTGAGTGAACAAGAGAGAGAGAGAGAGAGATAGAGTCAGATAGAACAACTATGAAGTCTTAACTGTTACTATTATTGTCACAGTAAAAACCTTTTTATTATATTAAAGTATATCAGTTATCACTACACAATGTACAGGCTTGAACTACCTAGCACAAGGCCCATGTATTCTTTGGGTGTTTCACATTGTTGTAAGCTGTTGGGTTCCACCTAGTTAAGATTGTTTTAGATTATTTGTTACAAAATGTTAATCATCTAAATAAACTTGCTAACTGTATCTTGTGAATAATATTTTTTCCATTTAATTTATTCTATTGAATAATAGTAACACACTCCACACGTTTACTTTACCAGCACCAAAAGAATGATTAATGAGGCCATCATGAACAATGACTTTCTGAAAAAGCTTGAGCCTCAGCACACAAGAGATATGATAGACTGCATGTATGAAAAAATCTACATGGCTACCCAGCTGGTCATACAGGAGGGAGAGCCTGGAAACTTTCTCTATGTCCTTGCAGGTCCGTTTTCTTTTGTTTTCTAAAAAATGTATATTCACATTAACATTGTTTAATAAAATGCCAACTTTTCCAGTGTTTCAATTTGTAATCCTGGGTGGGGTGCAGAGGGCCTGTTGGAGGTCATGCAAAACGGAAAACTCCTGGGTCAAATGCGACCTGGAACAGCATTTGGGGAGTTAGCAATTCTTTACAACTGCAAGAGGACGGCAACTGTAAAAGGTGAAAATGTATATATATATGGAAAAGCAGATATACAGTGCATTAAACACAGCAGCAGTAACTATGAATGTTATATATTTCCGACAAATAATATTATTTGTGTGCTTTTTACAGAATGAAAAACAATTCTGTTAAATTTGCAAAGAATTACACCAAGTAACAAGTAACATATTACTGATACTGGCTGATGTACTGTTGGTGCTTCTTCTTCCTCTTTTTTCCTTTTTGGGTTTTACAAGCTGTGACAAAGTCTCACATCTGGGCCCTCGACCGACAGACATTTCAGAGTATTATGATGAGATCTGCTCAAGCCAGACATGCAGAGTACTTCAGTTTTCTGCGCAGGTGCATTACATGACTCCAATCTTTGTTCACCTATATTTATACTACTATGATAAGACATGGGCAGCACGGTGGCTTAGTGGTTAGCATGTTTGCCTCTCAGCGCTAGGGATTCCCGGTTCGAATCCCCATCTGGGTGGAGTTTCCATGTTCTCCCCGTGTCTGCGTGGGTTTCCTCCGGGTTCTCCGGTTTCCTCCCACAGTCCAAAAACATGGATCAAGTCAATTGAATTCTCAAAATTGCCCCATATAGAGTGTGTCTGTGTGAGTGAGTGTGTGCCCAGCGATGGATTGGCTCCCTGTCCTGGGTTTATCTGCCCAGCGACCGAGACGTTTTCCCCTGGATGGGCATGGGGAACCCCACCGCGACCCTAATAGAGGATGAAGCGGGAGATAATGAATGAATGAATGATAAGACATACACCTATGAACACTGCTTATCCAAAGAAAGGACATGGGGTTTCTTTAGCTTTTGGCTTAATAGCATTAAGTGGTGTAAAGTATCTGAATGAGCTAAACCACCCATTTATCCCATCAGTTGATCTGCTTCCCTGATTATATGGGAATATTCCAAAATCAATCAGACTTAAACCATGATTATTTGGTCCAGGAAGTCTATATATGAGACTACATGATTGTGGGGAAAAAAGTGTCAAAATAAATGTTATGCCATTAAATAACATTGCTGAATCAAAGCTAAAAGCGGCCAGATTTAGTGTGCAACTATTTATTTGTTTAGTCAGTGTATACATCTAAGCCGGTTTAACAGCTAACCACAAAGGACAATTACTAACTACAAATGTTTAAGTTGATCAGTATGTAAGAATGCTATTCTTCTTTAGTGTTACTTTACTGAAAGACCTGCCTGAGGAGAAGCTGGCTAAGATAGTGGACTGTCTAGAAATTGTAAGTTTCCAAGAGCCCAGCACAATATGATTTTCTTTCAGTTGAGCTGGTATGATTAGTTTACCAGTTTGTCTGATCTTTGTAATAGGATTATTTTGACAAAGGAGAGTACATTATTCGTGAAGGTGAGGAAGGAAACACTTTCTTCATTATATCTAAAGGAGAGGTAAGAACTTTAAAAACTGTTGTAATATTTTAAACAACACACACACACACATACACACACACACACACACACACACACACACACACACACACACACATATATATATGTATAATAAAAAGTCAAACAACAAGAAATATCTTCTATATGTTTATTGTTGTTTAACTTTTTATGTTTTAAATTACATAAACTCTATTGCTGGTGCAGGTGACTGTAACCCAGAGCACAGAGGGCTCACCAGAGCCTCAGGAGATAAAGACCCTTGGGATTGGGGATTATTTTGGAGAAAAGGCTCTTATAAGGTCCAATTTTTCACCTTTATTTTCATCATCTTAAGTTTTCAACAAACTATTTTGACTTAATTAATAACAATTTGACAGGTAATTAATTAAAACTGACTTAACCGAAGTGACCTACTGGGAGTTATGAAATTATTGAAGTTTGTTTGTATGTTTTTTACAGTAACAGCTATGAAAGATTAAAATTATTCACATTTGTGACCTTGGTTTGCAGCAGGCAGAAGTTTTTAAAACATTCATGCAATAAAAAAATGTTAGAAAAGTAAGACTCATTATTTAGACTGGTCCATAACTAATTCTTATCTAAGTTTTCTTTTTTTGCTTAAGTTGTTTTTTTTAGTGTTGTTTTAGAATCTAGTTTGGGCATTTAAGTTGCTACATAAAAGTGTAACTCTGTAGCTGCCAGAGTACTGGATATACTCAATTAAGACTCAATAAGACTCAATTTATGAAGATGTGCCTTTGTCTTGCAGTAAAAAGGAAGTACAATAAACACCTGAAATAGCTGCTTATTATTGTTGTTCTGTTGAACTTTGTCTAGTGAGGATTTTCGCTCTGCTAACATCATTGCTAAGGAGAACGATACACAGTGTTTGGTATTAGACAGAGAGTAAGTAAACCTAAAACACAGACATAATCTACCAGCTACTAAATGTACCTTTGTTTACTTATCTCTCACAACTCAGTCACTTGACATTGTTTGATGATTACCATAGTAACTTTAATCAGATGGTTGGGACTTACGAGGAATTGCAGACATATTTGCGAGAATATGTGGAACTGCTCTCTATAAGTGATGAGAAGAGGAATGCTGTGTAAGTATTTAAAATTTTATTGGCACTAATTTTTTTTTGCTCTCAGGGACATTGTCAAAATTGGTTCAAATAATTTAAGACATTTAAATCTGTGTGTTATGGCACTTTAGGATCCAGTCTACACTGACTGGCCCAGAAGCGACTGAACTGCACAGTCTACAGGAAAAAGCTGCACGGCTATCCAGCAGTTCATTCCTGCATGAGCTACATGTTGTTAGTACTTTAGGCATGGGGGGATTTGGCCGGGTAGAACTGGTGAGCTCTATTTATTACATAACAAATAAACAAACAAATACACACACACACACACACACAAACACACACACACAGCTTGCACTATGCATGTTAATTTTTAATGCACCACCGACTGATCTGGTGGAGTTAGGAAGAGAAAATGGCGTCATTGACATAATCTTTGCTTTTACTATGGCGGTCAACACTTTGCCACCTGTCTTTCATGTGTCATCACAAGTGAGTGTTTGTAATCTTCTTTCTTTCTCTAGGAAACTGCTTTATTGAGCTTTATTATCAGCTCAACTAGACTGGCACTTAGATAGTGTGTTTATGGGAAATTTCATTCATAAAGACTATGTTTACAAGCTTACTTCTCTGTCTAGAGAGTTTCCAAACCTTTGTGCACAGAGGATGTGCTTTTCAGATGGGTATATGCCACCACTTAAATAAATACTATTATGTAACAGAATGCCTAAATCATGTCATTTTGAGATTTCCTTGATTGCTACAACATAAACCTGTCATTATTTGGAACAAATAAAGTGATAATTATTTTTTTAACTCTGTTTAAAGGTGTATGTGTGCTAGCCAAGCCACACTCAGGTGCCTAGGTGATCTGAAGTTGTCAGGTGTCATAGTCAGGTCGTTTCTAAGCAAAAAGTAGCTACTCTCCCATCATGATGGCCTGGAAACTTTGCTTTTAATATTCTGCCTGGCACATCCCCTCCACTCCCTAAAGTTACTCTTTGTTTCTACCAAAAGTATTAAATCTTGAGTACTATGTTTATAAAACCAAAGTTTAGTTTTACTCTTTCGACTACGTCCCCAGAATCTGACAACTTTGACAACGATGGGGATGATGTTACATTAGCATTACATCTTATTTTTTGCTAAAATGTGACCTAGGTAAAGCTTAAAGATGAAGACACTGCTTTCGCATTGAAGTGCATTAAGAAAAAGCACATTGTGGAGACTAGACAGCAAGACCACATCTACTCAGAAAAGAATATTCTGCTGCAGACCAACTGCAACTTTATAGTCAGGTTGGTTTGATTGAAATATATATTCCTACTTCTCTTGTCTTATTAGTGAAAATTTGTTTCTAGAATTATAGCTATTGAGGAGAGCTTCTTATTTTATTACCCTTCATCAATAAATAATAAATACAGTGTATTTATAGTAAATAAATAATACAGTTTGTAATAATCAAATAACAAGGATGTATTCTTATAGATTAATGTACAAATGTAGTTAATGAACTTTATTTGAATGAGTAAAATAAAGCCACTAATTTAGCATTGAAAATTATTCTGTGTACTGTATTAAACATGTGATGTGTTGTTTACCTTCAGTGCATAAAAAAACTGTACTGTTAAGTGCTAGGGTGGGAGTCCCTGGAAAGTTGCTACAGAAAAACGTCAGGAATGTCATTACCCTTAGCAGTTCTGTTTACTCTACCAGAATATTTGCTACTACCTTACTGACCTTTAAAAACAAAAGTGCTCAGTCTACAGTTTGTATCTACATCACTTTTAAGGCTAAGAATGTTTTTAGCTATTATTGTCTTTGTTATTAATATATTATTTGAAAAAATACTTTTATTTAATTAAATTTGTTTTTTAGATTGTTTCGAACATTTCGGGATAATAAATATGTATACATGCTGCTTGAGGTTTGTCTTGGGGGAGAGCTATGGAGTATCTTAAGAGACATGTGAGTGTATTTTACACTGTTTAAACCCTTTTTTGTCAGAAAATCAAAAATGTGATTGCAGAGTGCCAGTGAATATTGCTTCACAGATTTTTAAATGAAAAACAAATACATTATATTATTATTGAGTTTTAGGAGTTTCTTTGAGGAATCTACTGCAAGATTCTGTGTTGGTTGTGTATTGGAGGCCTTTGATTACCTACATGGATTGGGGATTGTTTACCGAGATCTAAAACCAGAGAACCTACTCTTGGATGCAGAAGGCTATGTCAAAATGGTAATTTTTAATATATATATATATATATATATATATATATATATATATATATATATATATATATATATATATTCATTCATTCATTCATTATCTTCCGCTTATCCTCTATTAGGGTCGCGGTGGGGTTCCCCATGCCCATCCAGGGGAGAACATCTCGGGCGCTGGGCAGATAGACCCAGGACAGGGCGCCAATCCATCGCTGGGCACACACTCACTCACACAGACACACTCTAAACAGGACAATTTTGAGAACTCAATTAACTTGATCCATGTTTTTGGACTGTGG